>PVIA01006206.1:0-101181 GCA_004024845.1 Tonatia bakeri
AAATAGTGAACATATATTACTTTCAAGATCAGAAAAACTCTGAAAATATTTTAAACTGTGAAGACTTTCCTAGAAACTTTCCAACCATACACACACACACTTAATCATTCCTGTCTCTGATTCAAGCACACTCTTTGTTGTATCACACACTGTTATAAACCTTATCATCCTATATTTTAATTCACGTTTGTCAAGGAACACTCTGTGGACAGGATATGGTTCAGCTTTAATCCCTAGTACCTGGCCTCTAGTAGAGGCCAGTTAAATGTTTCTAAAAGAAATTATTCTTACATTGCTATCAACATGTAAATGACCAGTAAATGCCTAACCAATCATCTGTAAATGTAAATCATTAACACACTCAACAAATATTTGCCATTTGCCTAAAATATCCCAGGTACTGTCACAACCCCTTGGGAACACTGGGGTGAAAAGATCCTTGCCTGTGTGAGGCCTACATTCTTGTGGAGAAACAAAATGTAATAAACCAGCTCATTTCAGAGAGTGATAAGAGCTGTAAAGAAAATGTGGAGCTCTAATCAGCGTGGCTCAGTTGGTTGAGCATCGTCCCACAAAGCAAAAAAGGTCACCAGTTCAATTCCCAGTCAGGGCACGTGCTTGGGTTGCAGGTCTGGCCCCTGGTTGGGACATGTGTGAGACGCAACTGATCGATGTTTCTTTCTCACTCTCTTTCTTCATCCCTTCCCCTCTCTCTAAAAATAAAATAAATAAAATCTTTAAAAAATGTGGAATGAGAGGAATCAGAGATCTGGGGAAAGAGTGCAACATCAAAGCCATATTGAAGGATGGTGAGTGACAAGATAAGATGCAAGCAGGTGTAGAAGAATAAAAGGACTGGAAATCGAGTCAAATGACCTAAGTTTCTATCTCAACTCTGTCACCTTATTAGCCAAGTAACATTTTCTGAGTTAAGATGATAATCCCTAATTCACAAAAATGTATCGGCATTAAATAAAATAATTGCCCTGGTAGGGTGACTCCATTGGTTGGAGCATTATCCCATGCACCAAAAGGCTGCAGGTTCAATTCCCAGTTAGGGTTCATACCTAGGTTGCAGCTTTAACCCCTGACTGGGGTGCATATGGAAGGCAACCAATAGATGTTTCTCTCTCACATCGCTGTCTCTTCCTCTCCCCATTCCTCTCTAAAATCAATTTTAAAATAAAATAATTTATGTGGTCATGACCAGGTAGCTCAGTTGGTTAGAACAGTGTCGCCATATGCTAAGGTTGTGGGTTGGATCCCTAGTCACAGCACATACAAGAATCATCCAATGAATGGGTAAATAAACCAGACAACAAACTGATGTTTCTTTCTTTTTCTTCCTCTCTCTCTCTCCCCACCTCCCTCCTTTCCTCTAAAATCAATATAAAAAAAAATTATGTGATTGTGTGTAAAGGGTAAGGCTAGTGCTTGGCATCCAGGGTCTGTTGTATTTGTTAGCTCCATCTATCTGGAAAAAGGCATCAAAAATAATATAATGCCAAAAGGTGAACTACAAGGATTATGACTGTAAGTGAAGATGCCAAAAGAAACTTAACAATGTAAATCCCATCCCTTTGATCAGGAAATTCTATAATAAGTATGTGGTTAACAAAAAGACTGCATATACTATCCTTAACTATTTATCTGAACTTGGGATTCTACTACTAATTACAATGCTTTAAACAATGTGGCAAAGAGGTGAATAGTCTACCCATAGTACCAAGTGCAAACACATGAAAAACAAATTCACGATCCAAAAACTGTCTCTCAGCCTTTCCTCAGTATCTCATAAGCTTTATTGGCCTTTACTATTTTTAATCCCCTGCATATGTAGGTTATATTTCTTTAGTCCAAAAGAGGAAAGGAAATTTTCCATGGCAGACTGCAAAAGAAAGGTGCTTCTGGGTACATTTTCTTCTTGTCCTTTTTACTCACTACTTATCTGAAACCTAAGAACTAGGACTCTTCGACTTTGAGTAGGGGGTTAGACTGTCATATCACTAAAATGTTTCCCCCGAAGTACTTTAATCTCTAATCAGTCCCCAAACTATACCATATATTTAAGATATGCAGTCCTTTGCCCTTTACGTCTCTGCTTTCTGATCTCACAATCCTCTAATGAATGACTGGCTGGGTGGACCTACTACATAACCTACCCTCTGCCAACCTCTTAGACCAAAGAATTCTTTCTTTAATAATTTTAAGTGCTATTGTCAGAATTATTCTGACTCTCATTCTGATCAGTTATAATATTAATACCTTGATTTAGGGAGTGAGGAACAAGACAGATCATCATTACAGTGTAAATTAACTCCGCAAAAATGAGATGATTAACAGTGAAGAGGTAAAGAAAAAGTTAACTCATGGTATGTAAGCCAGTGTTCCCATCTATTGGCTGCCAAAACCTTTCATGTCAAAGCAAGAACTCTGCTTACTTCTAGGCAGACCAAACCTACAAATGCAGAGTCACAGCCCAGAAACTATGGGATGTCCATAAAGCCTGGAAACACAGATAATATTCCCTATTTTTACAAACTAAAGATGTTCTCTATGATGTTATATATATTCATGTTTCCATATTCTATGTACATCTTGTAGAGAAACACTATAATGAAGAATCTGTCTCAAAAATGCTAAATACAGTGTACTGTAGAAAAGACAAAGCTATAGCAACTTGTGTTTAAGTGTTTACTCATGCATTGAATGAGCACCCACTAAGTGTCAGGTGCTCAGGAACTTCTATATACTGGTTCATTGGGTAGCACTGGCCATTTAATTTAGTTGCAGTGTGTTACTAAGGATAGGCAGTTACCTTTTTTCTCTTGTACTTGATCTTGACTTTGAAATAAGTTTGAATGCTTGAGCAATGAAGACATTTGGCTGTACAAAAGTCTTATGCATACAAAATCAGTACACAATGTTTCCTTCTCTTCAGAGTGTACATAAATTCTATGACCACTTCAAATGATATAAAAGCTGTTTGGTCCCCATTTCTAATTCTCTCCTCTAAAGTCTGCCAACAAGAAATTATATTATATATTTATTATTTCTGAGAATTATATAACAGTGATTCTGGAAAGTAGGCTTGATTCTAAGACGCTAACTTACTGTATTATTTTAATTTAATAGTACTTTCCTATCTTAAGTCAAAATACAAATATTAAAATAATTTCACATCAAGAAGTTTACATGCTCAGCACCTGCAAAGAATACTAAAGGACATGAAAACTAAATGTCAGAGAACCGAAACAGAACCCCACAGAACAAGCCATCTATAAGATAAAAGGACGAGCTGTGGAAAATTCCTTGTGAGGCTGGATACTGCAAGCACAGAAATCTCCTGGGGAAAGCCCCTTTGAAACTGTGGCTATATTCCTCAGGTCTGAAGATCCTAACTTGGAGCCCTATACTGAATTCTACTTCTGACAACCATACTGGCCCCTAAGGGCAGCCAGGCATGGTCCTCAGGGAAGTGATAATAAGCAGTTTCAAATTACAGACATTGTAGATTCACAACTACCAAAATCAACACTTGTATCATGCAGAAAATGAAGAGTTGAAGCATTTCTCCCACCACTAATAGAAATATTCACAGAGCAAGGAAAATTCTTATACTTGCATTGGTGAGTCAGCCATAAGCAGAAGCAGGTAGTTACATAGGTACACGATCCCTATGACATAAGCCTATACTCCCAGTTAACCCTCAGAGTGTCAGAATGGCTTTCTAGGAGGACAGTCGCCATAACACACAAAGAGCCTTTCATTGCTCTTCCATCCCTGCTGGACACATCTTTCTAGCACCTCTTCACTTCCAGATGTCATGAACTACTGTTTAACTCCAGACTATTATCAACAACATTTCCCCCCTTAAACTCTAACTGACTATACAGTTGGCCGTCTGTATCCACAGGTTTTGTATCTGCAGATTCAACCGAGGATTGAAAGTGGTATTTTCTATCTGCATTTTGGAATCAGTGGATGTAGAGAACCAACTGTATGTTTTGTTCTACACCATTTTACATAAAAGACTTGAGCATCTTCAGATTTTGGTATCCACGGGGGGTCTCGAAACCAATCCCCCATGGATACAGAGTGACAATTTTAATTACCAGTAGTTAAGCAAGCTTCTAGGAGCCATAACAGTAGCTAATTTTTCTGAATACTTTGTATACATTCTCTCACAAACCCAGCAGATAAGCTTTCTCTCTCCATTTTTACAGACTGGGAAAAAGGACTTTATTGGGTAAATGACTTTACCCCTATCACCAGCAACAGAGTTTAAGACTTGAACCAGTGTCTTCCTCACTCCAAGCGTCATGTGCTGCCCACTACTCTATGTTCACTCCATCTCCTTCCTCTGTAAAATGCACACGGCTCAGCCAAACTGACCATACTGTGGCAAACAAAGCCGTGGCTATACTTACCTTTCTGACACTAGCAGATCAAAACACTACAAAAACCCACCTGAGCAGTGACAAGTTCCAAAAGGACAAGTATTACGCCTTGAAAGACAGAAAAATGGGCCGACAAATAGAGAAAGCTATTTAAGTAGAAAATTGTCTTAGAAAATATCTAAAAACATTACATTTCTGAGAGAGCACTTTTGTGTCAAACTACTGCACGGTCATAAAAAGTTTAAAGTTAACTAATTTTCAACATGTAATTTTGAAGTATACAGTTTATATTATTAATGTTTTCAGTAGCATACATAAAAAACTTTCTAATATTTCCAAACCAACCTTTTTCCCCCCAATAAAATATAGATAATGTAGCTTTGCCAGCATTCATATTAAACATGCAATAATATGTTCTGAAACAGTTTGTAGGGTTGGGTGGACTTTAGTGGCTTTGCATTAAAGCAGTAGTTAAGAAACCAACTACAGAACAATCTCTAGTTTTATATCTAGGTCATACAACCCTTATTCAAATCAAGCATAAACTAGATAATTTCTATTACTTCCAGAAAAGATATTTTTAAAAAGGGAACATGGGCAAGTTGAAAAATATTAATGTTTCCACCAAATCTGTTATAAATAGGCATATTTATTTTTAAATAATTTATAATCCCATGAATTCATCGTATAAGGAATTTCTTCTTGTTTTGAACAATCCCAACAAAATTAACACTAAATTATATTTAACTAGACTTATGCCAGAAAATATAAAATCTATATAGTTACCTTCTATTTGGGGTGTGGGAAAAGGGAAGAGATAAAGGCAGAGATGCAAACAGATAGTAGAATTTGAAAATTTTTTCCAAAAGTATTCAAAAATATATGAATTAACTAAATAAGTAAATAGAGAAAAATATTGGCTACTGTTGAATCCAAGTAGTGGTATAGGTAAGGGCACTATATTTTTCTTCCTCCATTTCTATAAATACAAAATTTTTTATGACACAACTGCTAGGGTATTTCACAAGGTCAAGTACAGGTTCAACTGAGTCTCCTGCTTCTACAATGTGCAGTTAACTGAAGTCTAAGAAGTATCACACCCAAGATATTATATGCCTCCCCTGGCTCTGGAGGCAGACTGGTTCAGATCCCAACTCTGCCAGTTATTGGCTGCCAGGATAATGAGAATAATAGTCCTCTACCTCAAAGAAGTTCCAATGAAAAACTCTATGTCAAGTGCTTTGCACAGGCCCGGGCCTGGCCCATATGTAAATGGTGTCTTACCACATTGTTATAGTAACCAGACGATACACCTTCAGACAGAAGAAAGAAAAAAAAAAAAAGACTAAATGACGTGACAGAAATTTGGGGTTATTCAGATTGCAATATAGGGAAAAAAATGGTAATCCATACTGTGATAAGATCTCAGAGCCCTGAGTCACCACCACAATAACAATAATCATAACCCAGCATTTCTATGGTACTTTATTACAGGCCAAGCACTGTGCTAAGTCCTTTATATGCAGTTTTCCATTTGAATGCATATGAAGCAAAGAATCACTATTCCCACTTTACAGATGACAAAACTGAAGGTCAACAATTATACATAATTTGCTCAAGGTTACGGAAGCCTAGGCAATCTGCCTTCTGAAGTCTGCTTCTGACAGCAACTATTCACCTGAACTTGGGCAAGTCATTTCCCATACTGGGGCTTTATTTCCTCCTCTGGAAAATGAGCAGACTGGTGGAATAGGTGCTCTTAAAAATCCCTTCTAAACCTGTCTGGATAACACTGGTACTTAACCCAACTTATTACATACAGAAAGCATCTCTGCTCTAGTTCTTTTACATGCCTGAGCTTCTCTGTCTTATATAAATGTGGAATGACGCACTGTACAATTCCCTCAGTGGAGCGCCTCAGTGTTCCTGAGCTCTGCTGGTGAAAGGTCCATCATCACTAAGAGGTATCGGCCAGGTAGAGAACCTCACTAGAAAGTTCCATAACTAAGTCTCTTTAAGTGGAATCAAAAAAGAACCTGACTTAAAACGAATTGTACTGAACAGCACTACTGCAACAGGGAAGTTAAGAAGATACATCAACAAAATTAGCCAAAGCTCTAGCAAGTGCTTGAGTTATGTCTTTCTACCTCTCAGGATCTGTTTCCTTATTTACAGAAATGAAGTGACGTGACTTGAGGTGGTGAACAGACAATACAATATACAGATGATGTATTATGGAACTGTATACCCGAAACCTACATAATTTTCTTAACCAGTGTTACCCCAATAAATTCAATAAAAAAGTAGACGGAAGGAGGGAAAGAAGGAAGGAAGGGGCTTTACAGGTAATCCCTAAGGAAACAGCCATCACAACCCAGGCAACCAATCAACTTTGCTACTTTGTTAGAATTAAGAGAAGGGGGTAAGGAAGCATGTGTAGTTTGAAAAACCACACTTGAATACAGTTATTGCTTTTACAATATAAACCACAGAAGTAAAAGTTCCAAAAAAAAATCTTTTGTGTTTGGCAAAATGAAGTGTAGCAGCATTGGGAAATGAGGGGTAGGGGTGGCGTGAATTTTTTGAAAATATTAAGATACATTATAGTAGATCACTGTTGAAAGCCCCTTTTAGCTCAAACAGCCTGTAAAATAAAAAATAAATTTGGTATTCTATGAAATAAACTCTTCATTTTAAAGAAAAATCTTATTTGTCAAAATAAACCAATTTTTTAAAAAGTCATCAGGACAACTTAAGATATTTTCTCACTTTTGTAGAAAAGTGATTTAAACAAATGCACAAATATGTGAAAGTCTCTACACAAGACTCAAGGTACTCTGTTTTTCAAACATACTTGATGTATTTATCAACACAAATCAAGTCTGATAATAATTCTAAGCCAAAATACATCTATTCCAGTAGATATTACTCCTACTCTGGTTCTAATATTGGTTTAAAACCCAGAAGCTCCATTTTAAGAAAGCAAAGTGAGACATAAAGTCCATGTAATTCTTTCTGTGGTCAAATATATAAAGATCAATTTTAAATCAAATCTCTTCTACAAATCTTTTGGCCATCTGTGCTATTCCATGGTACCATGGGAGTGAAAAGACAAGAGACCAAACTCAATTCTATCCGTCTGGCTCTCATCAGCATTGCTGGTAAATGGCCTGCTAAGAACACTCTACTTGTCAATATCTGTTTGGCGGTAACTTTTATAGATTTAATCTCTCCTCAGACCCCATTTTCAGAGATAATTAATCAAAAACCAGTTGTATTCCAATTCAACTCCTATAAAAAGATAACTGATGTCTACATCATCTGCTCTCAACTCCTAAACCTCCCTATCCTCTAAGACTTGACTTGGGTTGGGAGCATCAAAATAAAAAGAAGGCCTATTATAAAAAAGAATATTATGAAAAAGTGGACAGCTTTTAGAAAAAGAGGAGCTCTCCTACCAAATGCAGCCTCCCCATATAACCTCCCTCCTCCAAAAGATAAGTGCATAGAGAAATTCCAGAAAGTGTATTCTTCCTTTATCTACCAAATTGATCTCATCTTTCAGTGCCTCTTCATTTAAAAAAAAAAAAAAATTCACAAACTTCAGAATGGCAAAAATAAACCTCACTATTAAAATCTTCCTGAAGGAGCCTGTGTAAACTTATAATCCTCTCTCATTAAAAACTTTCATACACACAATATATGGGTTTCACGGACCCCGTGAACTCAAGGTTAAAAATCCTTGCTCTAGCCTAGAGAATCACGTGCTTCTCAATAACCTTATCTCCTCCTTCAGGAATGGGACCCACCCAAACACATCTGACACCTAAACGGCAATAAAAGGAAGGCTCCACCTGCACCTGATGGTTTAATCTACCTTTGTCAAATGATGATTCTGCCATTTTTCGGCAATGTTCAAAGGATTTGTTTCATTTCCTTAACCACTCAAATTGAGTCTCATCTGAGCTCTCCTCTCTTTTCTTTTTTAACTGAGCCTAGAAGCTTATGGCCAAATCAGTTTATAAGTGAAGGATAAATGTTTGCCTGAGAAAAGATGATGTTCAGGACACTGCCAACCGATGTGGCGGTTCAGACAGCAAGAACAGAATAAGGACACTCCATTCAACCTTTTTGTCTGGGGCACTTCCTGGGTTTTTCGTTGGCATTTAACACCAAAACGCAAAGCTCATTTTTCATTAAAGTTGCAAGACTTTCACTTTGCCCAGTTTCAAATGGTGTAATTGATCTGCATTGTCTTCTTAAATAACCCAACTGAAGGACACTGCAGCTTTAAATATTTCAGTGCTAGCTAGCAAATAGACTCCATTGCAATATGGCTCTGAAGGTCATGTCCTATTGTCTCTTTCTTCTGGAAAAAAAATTTCTAAGTCTTTCTTCTAGGTAACATAGGAAGAGTTACCCCTAGAATTTCCACTCTTCCATCTCGTTCCCGGATAGAGTTCCGGTAGCTATCAGAATCTCACTCATAATTTTCCCGGCAGTATGCTGATTGCTATTAATGATGCCAGAACCTTAGCAAGACATAAACACTTGTGTTCACATTAGTTTAATTGAGCATATGCAACTGTCTGAAATAGCACCACTCAGGAGCTGTTAACCTCTTCAAGAGTAGGACCAGGGTGGTTTAAGAGTGGATGGTTTCCTGCAGGTACCCTGAGCCCAGAATTGCATAACCTGGAATGTGTAGCTACTTAGAATGACAGGAATCTTATTCTATTCATCCTGGGACGATGCAGGCACCTTGACACACCTTACAGTTCTCCTTGTCAAAGAAGGTAAAAATAAGAAACACAAACATGGTGAAGGAAAAAACAAAAGGCCCTTTTCTACCTTGTCAGGGTGCATAAACACACATCTTTGAGCAGTCACAATGTTCACCCACCACGGTGCATGGGAGTGGAATAGCCCCAGTAAACTGGAGGCTTTGGAAGGGGGCAGGGGTACTGGACATCGTCCTTTTTGAAGAACAAAATAATCAGTAGACGATTAAAAGGCTGGAAAGAAGGGGCAAAGGAAGCAGGGTAGGAGGAAGGCGTGTGCAGATGCATTGGAGCATTACCTGAAATGGCAACAGATTGTTACCATTATCGGTCCGGAATGCGTTATCCTCCATCCAGGACTTGGAGGTGAGCGGGGCTGCGCGAGGGAACTTGGGCGGTGCGATCACATTACTGGAGAAGGGCTTTTTGAGTGGCGAAATAGGGTTCAGCGGTGAAGGCACCCCGACGCCCACGCCCACGCCCACGCCGACTGCCCGGCGAGGGTCCCGGCCCGCCTGCAGGCCACCCCAGGGGTTGGAAGGCGCACTCCAAGCGGCATTCACGCTCTGGTGCGTGTTCCAGCTGGAGGAGGCGGACGAGGCAGCAGCGGCGGCCGCAGCTGCTGCTGCAGCCGAGGAAGAGGACGGCTTGCTGGTCATGATGGGCTGGTGGCCGTAAGCCGCGGGGGCACTCCTCTGCGCATAGGGCGCCTGGCTGGGGCTGGCTGGCGAGCGACGCTGCTGCGGAGGCTGCGCCTGTGGGGGCTGCGCGGGCTGAGCGGGCTGCGGCGCAGGCGGAGGCGGCTGCTGGTGGTGCTGGGTCTGCGCCAGGCCAATCTGCGGGGAGAAGGTGCCTCCGAAGACTGGGTTGACGTGGTGCGGGAAGTTCTGGAAGAGCATGGTCCCATTGACTGGGGTGATCCCCTGAAAGAAGCTGTCCTCCACCGCATTCGTGGTGCCGGTGGACCAGGTGCTGCCGAAGGACGGTGACAGCGACGCGCCCGGTGCCCCGGGATCCTGCGGCGGTGGCTGCTGCTGAGGGGGCTGGTGGAAACTCAAGCCCGGCAGGAGCGGCGATTCCATCTGCATCTTGTCAGGGCCGTTGGGGGCTGGCGGAGCCGCGGCAGGGCTAAGGGCCGGCACCGCGCTGCTGTCCTCCGGCTTGGGGGTCTCTGAGGAAAGGGGCGTGGACGGGGTTTCGGCTGCGCTGGGCTCGGACTGGGGCTGCTGCTGCCGCTGCTGCTGCTGCTGCTGCTGGGGCTGGGGCTGGGTTTTGCTTTTGTCCATCAGTAAATCATCCTGCATGGTTTGCGCAGCTGAAACGGGAAAAAAGAGAGACGCGTTATTGTCAATGTGATCGTTAATGCCCCTCGCTGAAGCGGGTGGGTGTTTTACTTGCGAAAATCCAGTGCCTCCGCTACTAGCCAATTGCAATGCAAATCCATAATCTCCCATTTAGAAGAACAGGTCGGGCTGGGGTGGGAGGGCTCGCGCAAGGTCTCTAAAAATACTGTGAGAGCGTCTTCACCCTTTCTGATGTCTTGGTTCCTTTCCTGTATTAGTGAGAGATGTGCTTATAAGACAGAAAGACAGCAATTTCGCCACGTCTCTTTTCCCTTCACCGGAACTAAGAGCGTTCACCCTGCAATGAGAAACTGATTCTGGTTCCTGTTTTTTCCCAAGCACCACCCTCTCCTCGTTATTTGCATACGTCAATAAATACTGCTGCGTCCTTCAGCAAGGTTAAAAAGACACCGCACACGACCCTTTCTTCCCCCTGCTCAGTTCTGGCACTTTAAAGAAACAGCAGTCTTATCCCTCTTGATTAGCAAACTGCCTTCTAGCGTTGATAATTGTTTCATTTAGCAGCAGCAAACCACGAGGGAGGAAATCCTTGACATTTGTTAGGAGGAGGACTCAGCTGCACAATCATTCTCTGGCCTCCCAGTAGCTGCAGCTACTCCATTTTGTTAGGAGACAGGGAAAAAAAACACTGTTTTTATAGAGGTAAAAATCTACTGAAACGTCTGGAAGTGCTTGCTGCCTGTTACTCTCTAAGGATTGGGGTTTTTCTGTCTCCAGTTCTGCCATACAAGAGATTTTAGGCATCTCAGTGGTTCAGGTCTCAACAGGAGCCTGAGAATTTCTCTGCAGACTGGAGAAATGTTCTGGCTGGATTTGAGGTCAGAGAGAGAGGAAGAGGAAGAAAGAGAGAGACTGATAGATGCTGAGTGTGAGATAGGGCGGGGCTTTTAAAAAATCCTTCTTTAGAAAATATAGGGGGGAAAAGTAAAAGAAATCCTTTTGAGATTTAAGTAGAAAGTCAAGATAATTCTGGAGTTGACAGATTTTCATTTTTAAATCTTCCTGCTGCTGCCTTGGTCACAAGACTTAGGCAAATTTAGAATGCTCTCTTATCACTAGTATTAGCAGTGAAAGATCATGGTTTGAAGACCCTGAATTACCATATGCTAGCAAAAGTGTTAAAAATAGCAGAGTACAAAGTCCCAAATTCTCATACATTGTAATTATAGTACATTGCCATCACTGCTTCGTTTAGCCATATAAGGAGTGTATGGTATTTTCCATTTCGCATAGAAGAACTATATTCACCTCTGCCTACTGCCTGTTTTCTCATTCAGAGATGAAAATAGTAATCACTCAATACCAGATTTCCATACACATAGTTATCACTGTCCCTTAGAACATGTTATTTGTATTAAATATATTAATATTACAGTGCTGAGACCCCCCCAGAAACAAATACTTTGAAATATTAAAGAAGCATATGACCAACCGCATACTTTCAGATGATGATTCAGTATAATTGCAACAAACTTATTAATACAGTTAATGCAGTTACCTAACTCAGGTGCAGAGAAGCATCTTTCTCAGGACACCTGGGAAAGGGCATTCAAATACCCTCAGAAGGTCTTTCGATATCCTCATAATAACGACTGTTCTAAAATAATGTATTGAAAGATGGTCGTGCTACCACTGTTAACTGTTAAGCCAAATTATGTCAGACTGAGAAATAAGATTAAAAGTAGTTCTATTTTATTAAAGGTTATCTTTTAAATGATTGTATTTAATCATGGGGTCATACAGTTGAAACTAATATATTGTACGTCAACTGTAATTTGAAAAGAAAAAATGGTTTATCTTTCATTTTAAAGTTTCACACATAGACAAAATAGTGGACTCAAAGAAATGCTTCACAGCTACCTTACTCTCTTTTCTACTCCTTTCTTCCCTATCTCCTCCCCCCGAAGAAAAACCAACCCAGTATGACATACATCATAAATTGCCTGCTATTCCCAATAAAATCTACTTAAGATTTTATGTTCCTCAGTTCTCTTGGTCTAAAACAATGCTTTAATCAGTATTGAAAAATATGACACAAAGATGCAAGTGAAGCTGGGATTCACAACACAAAGTTCTATTGCTACCAAAGGAATGGTGATAGAAAGATATTTTTATACTTGGTTTAAGCAGTGCTGCAGTAACCATTATAACCTGAGATTTCAGATGCTTCCAGGGGCCTAGAATTAGCTTTACAATAGCCATATCATCATGGCTGAAATATGCATTTGATTCTAATTTCAGTATCATTCAGCTTTTCCCATGCTTGTATAAATGCTTTTTGTTAATGCCTTAAGTGTAAACTACATACTCCTGGTGGAAAAAAAATAATGCTGTACTATAGCAAAAACCCAAAAAGTAAGCTGGGCTCAGAATATTTTATAAAGGATGTAATTAATATTAATATATTTATTGAATTTTAAAATTTTTATCATACCATGAACATCCATTTCTTTTCTCAACACTCCTTAAAGATCTAAATTTCACTTTCTGCATAAATTCACTTTGTCAAGGTCAAGACCCATCTTTAATAAATAAGACCCTTTAAACAAAAGATAAGCAATAGATTAAGATAATATTTATAAAGTTAATATGCACCATCTTTCAGTGACTGTTTGTATAGTTTGTTTGTTTGGGTTGGGGTTTTTGTTGTTTGTTTGTTTTCTTTTTTCTTTTTTCTTATTTATAGCAAAGTCAGAGAAATAGATATCTCCTTCCCCTCCCCCCACCACACACACAATAGATCTTCCTTCACATGCAATCACCCAATCTCAAGTAACAAATTCTTAGTAGCAGTTACCTTTGAGTGTCCAGTTTTTAAGGATCGATAAAATTTAAAAGTGTACAGTATTTATTTTCTTCTTTCAGGTTGATTATGTGACCGCTCTGGCAAAAGCACTTTGACAACTGTAAGACGAGAGGGCATGCGCAAACAGGGAACTGTGGGGGCTGAAGTCCTTCACAAGGTACTCTGCCTGACTTAAGCACGTTCAGCCAGCAAAGGAAGAAGCCTCGTAAATACTGATTCCAAGGGGAAGAGGTTGTACCCGGTTTACATCATATCTTCCTAACCAATCCAAATCACAAGTAGTTGAAATAAAAAAGAGGAAAAATAAAATGGTTTATCAAGTTGATTTAAAAAGCCAGGTTAAAGGAGAAACTGTATGGTAGGGCTCAAAATAAATAAACCCAGCAGAGCTACCTTAAATGGTATTAGAATGGTAATGACTGGATAGCCAGCAATAGGAACCAGACCTGGCAAGAGATTGGGGTGAGAAGGAATAAGAAAAGGAGGGACTAATAGGCAAAGATAAATACTTAAAATCTGACTATATGTAAAATAAACATTTTTAATATTACAGAATGAAAAATATCTTCATATTAAAAGTGATATTAACCTTGGAATTCAGATCAAAGTAATTTTCAGTCACAAATTAGTTTACTTGGGCATTTATTAATCCATTTGACCCTAAGCACAACTCTACTAATACTTTGTACAATGGAGAAAAATAAACTTTGACTCCTAACCCTTATTGAATGATAATAAAAAATTAGCACTGCCCACACTTAATGTAATTTTATTGTATTTGAAAATAAACTAATTTTTACTCTTCCTTCCCTAAAATGAGCACTTAGATCTAAAACAAAAATTACTCAAACATAAATGCCAAGTATAAAGACCAAGCAAACAATAAGTTATACGAGCTCCCCCCCCACACACACACACATATACAAAAGGACCAAGAACATCTCTACTAAAATCCTGTTTCTTATTTAACCAGAAAGGAAGTACTTTCTGAAATTTTGTCTTCAGGCTGCAGAGCTTAAACATATACCCCCCTTTGAATAGTTATGGAAAAATATAAAAATAGATTGTAGAGTTAGCTCACTGAAATACACATGGGTCAAATACACCTTTCTAGGTTTCCTTCCTTTTCCTTCTCTACTTACATCTCTAGCAGAATGCTTGTAAGTCCTGGGTAGTTCATGGTTGCTCCACATATGCCTGTTTAATGACTAGGTGAGTGACTGGATGAAATATGGTTTTTAGGTGCTGTCTAGTGTGGCTTGGTTCATTGGAGCATCATGCCACGCATTGAAATGTTGCAAGCTTGATTCCTGATCAGAGCACGTACCTAGGTTGTGGGTTTGATCCTTGGTTGGGGCACTTACGAGAGGCAACAGATCGATGTTTTGCTCTCACATCTCTCTCTTTTCCCCTCTCCCTCCATCCCTCTCAAAATCAATAAATGTATTTTTTTTTTAATTTTTAAAGAAATATAAGGCCTGAATGGTGTGGCCCAGTAGTTTCGGTGTTGTTCCGCAAACCAAAAGGTCACTGGTTCAATTCCAGGTCACAGCACATGCCTGGGTTGCAGGCCAGATCCCTGGTTAGGGGCATGTGAGAAGCAACCAATCAATGTACCTTGATGTTTCTCTTCCTCTCTCCCCCTGCCCCCTCTCTCTAACGTAAATAAAAGAACATCTCTTAAAAATAAGAAAAGAAAAATACATATAGTTTTGGATTATCTAAACAGCAAAGGTTTGAGTAGGTATTAAATTATTCTCCATTTAGAGGTGTAATTACTTCTTCATCAGCTGCAAGAATACATACGAAGGGGGTTGGTATAAATAGAACATCCTGGCCCTTATGATGTTCAGCAGTGTGAAGATCATTTGATTATCACCATGAAATAACATTCACTAGACACTAATTAAACAGAGAACTTTGTTCCCATCTAAGAATTTACAATCTAAAAAGATAAAACCCAACCCGTCCACAGAAACTGTATCATTAAGTTCACAGTAGCCACAAAGAGCTAAGTCCAACAGATGTTTAGTCAGGCTTTTTATCTTGCTTGACTTTGTAGTGGCCTTGACATAACTGAGCATACTTTTCTGGGCATACCTTCCTCCCTTGACTTCCTTCATGTTGTTCTTTCTTGATTTTCTTACATTTGGGGTCTCTCTGTCTCTCAGTCTTCTTTGCTAACTGACTTTAAATATGGAGTTCTTCAGGACTCTACCTGGGCCCTCTTCTCATCTCACTCCATGTGAGTGACTTTCCCAACTATAAGGAAAGGACCAGGCTATCCTGTTGACAGCTACATTTCCAACATCTATCACTATGCCTGGCACATAATAAATAGATATACAACAAACATTTGTTGAATTAAAAGTACATTTACATGCAAAGGGCCAAGAATGCCAAAGCAATCTAGGTGGCAAAAAATAAATAAATCTACAAGACTTTACACTACCAGATATCAAGACCTATCAGAAAGCTACAGTAATTAGACTGTGTAGCTATTGGCACAAGAATAAGAAAATAGACAAATGGAACAAAAAGAAAGTCCAGAAACATCCACATATATGTGGTCACCAGATTTATGAAAACAGCAGCACTGCAATAGTAGAAGAATGGTCTTTTCAGTAAAGGATATTGCAGTCAACTTAATGGCAAAACAGAGACCTTCGCCCTTGCCAAACGATACACAGAAATCAGTTCAGATGGATTGTAGGCCTAAATATAAAAGGTAAACAACAAAGCCTTTAAAAGAACATAGGAGAGCCCTGGATGGGTAGCTCAGTTGGTGAGAGTGTCATCTCCATACACCAAGTTTGTGGGTTCAATCCCTGGTCAGGGCACATACAAGAATCAACCAACGAACCCATAAATTAGTGGAACAATGAGTTAATGTTTCTTTCTCTCTCCCTTTTCCTCTCTCTGTCTAAAAAATCAACTTTAAAAAAGAACACAGGAGAATGTTTTCAGGACATTAGAGCAGGCATTAATTTCTTTAACAGGTCACAAAAGCAATAACCATAACCATAAAGGAAAAATAAACCAAATTAAAAACAATTACTTACCAAAAGCCAGAATTGGAGTGAAAATTCACAGAATGGGAGAAATATATGCAATATATATATATTTTTTCAACAAAAGACTTGTAATCAGAATATATAAAGGACTCTTACAAATAACAGTAAACATCCTTAAAAAAAATGGACAAGAGACTTCAATGAAAGATATCCAAAGAGCCAAAAAGCACATAAAAAGTACTTTACCTAACCATCAAGGAAGTACAAAATAAAACCAGAATGGCTAAAATTGGAAAAGGCAGACAATACCACACATTAACAAGGATGTGGAAGCAACTCATTCTCAAACTCTGCTGGTAGAAGCATAATTTAGTATAACTGCACAAAACTATATTGCAGGATCTTCTAAAGCCAACATTCACATACCTCATGACCCAGTAATCCCACATCTAGACCTATCCCCAATAGAAATGCAAGCATAGTCACCAAAAGACATGTTCAAAGCTCATTGTTCATAATAGCCCAAACCTGAAAATGACCCAAATTATAATAGAATGCATAAGTAAATTTGTGATACATTTATATAATGGAATATCATAAGGCAAAGATAATGAATAGACTCGAACTCTACAGAACCGAAGGCATTGCATGACTACAAAGCAGAGTGAAAGAAGCCAAACACAGAAGAATATGTACTATAAGATTCAATTTTCATAAAGTTCTAATAAAACTAATTTACCGGATTTAGAAGTCACCACAGTGGTTATCTTTGTAGAAAAATAATGATTGGCAGGGAACATAAAAAGGGACTGCAGTGATACTGGTGATATAGTGATATACTCTTTCTCAAACTGGATGCTGTTACACAGGTGTGTTTACTTTGGAAATTTAGAAAACAACAAAATTAACGCACTTTTCTGCATTTTTGTTATATTCCCATGAAATTAGTCTGGATCACCCAAGCTAGAGAAATAAACTGAGGGCTTCCTATGTGCCAGGCCTGTGCTAGAGAGGCACTACATGCAAAGATGAAACAAGTCCCTTGATTTTAAAGCTCTCAAAGACTAGAGGGAGAGGAATAATTTTAGTTAACTATGGCAAATTAGACATCCCCTAAGTCACCTAGAAAGATTTTAGATTGTTAAAGTAATTTACAAGCAGAAAGTCTATATCCGCTGAGTGAGGACTTGTTAAGCAATTCTAAATCAGACTAAGTTTGAGAACAGAACAAGAGAAAGAAAAGAGAAAGGGAGCAAAAAAGGGAGCAAGGTGAACCAGGTAGGGGTTTTTATGTTTCTTGCCTGGGTCCATTAGTTTTGAGTTCATTCATTCAACAATTGTATGAAAGTTCTCCTAGCCACAAAGTGGCGATTCCAAAACTTCACCCGCTTTTTCCGTTGACCTTGTCTCTGACTTTTCCGTTGACCTTGTCTCTGACTTCTAACAGAAAACTGAGGCTATGTGGCAACAACGTGCTCAATTCCTCAGCTGCCTACCACCAAGTTCCCCCTTACGAATTTATCTATGTCTCCCATCCACATTTCCTCCCCCACCCCCTCAGAGGAAGCTGAGTTCCCATACAGATCAACAATCAATCCCTCTATCTGTAGTCTAAAGCACATTCTGCTTAGTTTCCTTGAGACCTAGTTCATTAATTATTTTCAAATTTCTCCTTTCCATTCCAGACAGGCTGTTTGAAAGAAACCTCTAAATCCTAATTCTATCTTCTTACTTGTAGTTAACTATCAAACTTACTGCATCTGGCTTCTTCCTCTACCATCCTGCTATAATCCCTCTTGCTACCGATCTTACTAAAGTTACAAATGACCAACTGACATTTTTCAGTTCTCAATTTTATTTGCAATTCATCCTTCATACAACACTTGTAGCAAGCAGATTTATAAGATGGTCCTCCAAGATTCCAGGCTAGAAGGAAAACAGTAACCTATAATTGCAATTCTGTCAACAAGAAAGAGCTTGAAAATGGATTTGAAACCCTGAACAGAGAACCCACTCATGTTGTACCAGATTTCTTACCTACAGAACTGTAATTTAATAAATGGATGCTGTTTCAAGGCATTAAGCTTATAGTAATTTGTTACACAGCAGTAGAAAACAGAACAGAATTCTATTTTCTTTGAAGACACTGCTTTCCTGGTTCTTCACTTCTAAAGTTTCTTCTCAGTCTCCTGGCCACTAAATATAGCTTCTCCTAGGGTTCTCCTAATTCTGCACTCTCCCTAGGCAATGTTATGTTCATGAACTGGGAAATTAAGTTCATCACTATCTAGGTTACCTGACCAAATCTTTCTGCTAAACTCCAAACCACCATATAACTAATAACTTCTCTAGCTGAGGGTCCTACAGCACCTCTTTCCCCACAAACACGCTTCTGCCTTTATTCCTGGTTTACTTCATCTTATTTAATAATGCCACCATTCATCTAGTCACTCAAGTTAGGAATCTCAACATGACTTTGTTCCTTCCCCTTTCCCTCACTGAGAGACAAGTCCAACTGGTCACTAAAACTCATTAATTCTGCCTCCTAGATTTCTGATTGACATCCCCCTCCTCTTTACTCACAGCTGATATAATACTTCACCTAAATTATGGCAGTGATATCCTAATATTTCCCATCTAGGCCCCTTCCAAATGTGGCCTCCATACTAAAGCCTAAGTAATCATTGAAACACAATTTTTACCATGTTATGACCCTTCCTAAAACTTTCTTGATTTTTCTATTTATTGATTTTAAAGAAAGAGAGAAAGGAAGGGAGGGGGAAAAAAGAGAAAAATATCAATTTGTTCTTCCACTTATTTATGCATTCATTGGCTGCTTCTTGTAAGTGCCCTGACGGGAGATGGAACCTGCAACCTTGATGTATCAAGACAATGCTCTAACCAGATGAGATACCAGGCCAGGGCTTCCTAAAACTCTTAATTACCTTCTCCTTGCCAAGAGGATAAAACACGAAGTTATTCTCCTATTTTTCTTCCCAACTATACCTATTACAGGTACGTAAATGGACCATGTTCTTCTACTTTAATGCCACTGCACATATTCCTTCTGCCTGAAATAACCTACTTCTTGATGCTACCTCCTAGTCTACTCACCCATTGGAACCCAGTCAAAATGTCACCTCTTTGAAGCCTTCTCTGACCATGTAAACAGAACTGCTCACTCCCTCCTTCATACATCTCTGTAACACTCACATACCTCTACTGCAATATTCTTCATACTTTTGTGTAATTATCTGTTTACATATCTTTCCTAGAATAGCTTCAGGATTAGGACTATATTTATATTTGTAACCCAGGCACTGGGCCTGAAACATATAAAAGTTTGTTGACCAAATCAAAGAACAAAGTATCTTTTACCTCAGTTTATAGAAGCTCAGAGCATGCCTTTAACATTAGATGAAGAGACATACTCTTGCCATACCTATGTTTAATGACAATATATTTGATGTTTAATGAAGATATTTCATACAAAATATGAATTTGGGTGCAACTGATTTACTCTTTCTTATGTTGCAGGATATTTGTTTACAAGTTTCCACTGTTTTCCAAACTGAGTGTTTCCTTAAGCCATATTTCTAAAGAAAAATATTACTTGGTTGAAAGGCGTAACATTAAGGTTTAATATACATATTAACAAATTATTTAAGAAAGATTGCAGCACTCTATACTTCCTTGAGAACTGAACTTCCACCATGAAAACAATGTATGAATACTGTATATAATAAAGAATAACATATTACTATTCTGATAATAACATATTACAGAAAAACATCTCTACTCTCTTGATATGCCAAATAAGGTTAATTTTCAGCATCCTAAATAATACTTTGTCATTCTTCTTCATCTTACTGTCCTATGATAATGAAATAGTGAAGGTAAAAATTTACTGTTTTTAGTTTTTTATTGAATTTATTGGGATGACATTGGTTAATTAAATTATATAGGTTTCAGGTGTATAGTTATATAGTACATCATCTCTGTACTGTATTGCGTCTTCACCATCCCAAGTCCTGTCCCCTTCCATCACCACTTATCTCTCCTTTACCCTCTCCTGCCTTCCCCTGCCCCCATTTCCCTATGGCAATGATCACACAGTTGTCTGTCTATGAGGTTTCTGCTTGTTTGTTTTGCTTAATCTAGCGAAGGTAAATTTAAATACTTACAGTCTACGTTTACTAGCTGAAGATTTCATTTCAAATTATGACATACAAATGTGTATATGTGTGTATTCTATTTGAGAAAAAAGATAAATAGCTTTCATCTACGCTCCCTATGTTTGTAGACTTCAATTGTAATTAATTTTATTTTAAAACCTAACGTTCATGAAGGTGGTCAAACATACAAACTTCTAGTTATAAGAAAGTAAGTCATGAAGATTTAGCATACAGAAGAGTGTCTATAGTTAATACTACTATATTGTGTATTTGAAAGTTGCTATGAGGGTAGATCTTAACAGTTCCCATCACAAGAAAAAAATTGTAGCTGTGTGATGACTGATCTTAACTAGACTTACTATGGTGATCCTTTTGCGATATAGTACTTATGTCAACTATATTTCAATTTTAAAATAGAAAAAATATTCATGTATATTCCCTATATGTGTTCATCTTGGATCTGAATAATGCTCAGATAATATATTTTTACATAAAAAAAGTTCTATGCATCAAAATTTTTGTACTTATAGAGAAACTAAAGTTACACTCTTTAAAAAGGCACTCCACACTATTTTCAGTTTTTATCCAAAGGCAAAATGAGTCCCCTTACCAGAATGTCCCCTCCTTTACAAACTTTTTTTGATACAACATGCCACCCTTTAGTCAATGATAGCTTATTCATTTTCCTACTGTCATTATGATAACTCAGTAACAAGAACCCTCTGGAGACTTCAAAGATTGCAGAATGATTTCAGAAAATATAGTTAAGCTTTATCTGGGTCATGTCTTCTCCTCCTATAATAACTGCTATTTATATTTTAAGTTCATTTAAAAATTACTCTCGAAGACCAGGTGCTCTTTCAGAAGACTTTCGATAAACAAATCCTACCCAGTTAATGGCTTAAGTTGTTCTCCAAATCTCCCAAGAGTTTCACCATTTCACTTTAAATTCTGATTAAAAGTTGCCCTCTTTAAATTGGAATCAACAAGCACGTCTCAAGGAGCTGGCCTTAGAGATATCACCAGCTTTCACACTTTCAACTTCCATCCCCAAAGTTTTAGCTACAGTTTTGAGCATTTTCCCAACAGCTGCCCAGCTGTCTACTGGACATTTCCATGTGCAAGTTTCATCATGTCCCTCATCATTATCTACGGGGAAAAAATCAAATACTTACCCTAGTATTTAGTATTTAGGGCTCTCCCCTTTAATCCCAATCTATGTTCATAGATTGGTATTATTCTCCCTTGCCAAGACAAACTGGACTACTAATGGTCCTGGAGCCTTGCTGTTACGGACCCCAAATGGAATGCCCTTCTCAACCACTCTATTATCCTAACGTCACCTTCCTGCAGATCCTAGTTCAAACACAGTTCCTGACAATAGCATCTAACTGTACCACACATTTATTGCTTCGCATTTCTATTTACCTTTTCTGGTACAGTTATCTTAATTCCCCAACTACAGTTCTAAGCTTCTTGGGAGAAGGCATTACAACTTATGCTTTTGTACTTCTGCAGAGTCTGGTAGAATATCTTGCAGGAAACTTCGTAATAAGAACTAACCATTATGGAGCATATACTGTGTGCTAGATACAATGCTAAGTGCTTTGCAAACATTCACTTAATCTATGTAATAAATTTATGAGGTAAATGCTATTATTGTCTGTAAGTCCAAATGACAAAATGACAATTTAGAAAGGTGATTTACCTACACAAGGCAGTGTCACA
Source organism: Tonatia bakeri (assembly GCA_004024845.1). Taxonomy (NCBI): domain Eukaryota; kingdom Metazoa; phylum Chordata; class Mammalia; order Chiroptera; family Phyllostomidae; genus Tonatia; species Tonatia bakeri. Next base: position 22,269 of record PVIA01006206.1, read on the forward strand.
ACTGGGACCTAATTTCAGGTCTGTCTGACTGTAAAGCTATCTTTTGGTCAGTGACTCATAAAAGGTGGTCCTCCTGTCCTATTTGATCCATACAGCCCAGGAGACAGCTTGGGCTTCAAAGGTGTGAAAACAGGGCAAACTGTGGTTCAGCAACTTTTCTTTCTCCCATTGGCACAAAACTTTTATATAATGACCTTTGCCTGAAAACCAGAGATAAGATCTAACCAAAGGGTTGCAATTCCACCAATGGGCAAGACCCAGTCCCACTCCAGAATATTCTAAAACAGCATGATTGTCTTGAAAATGATAAATCATCAAAAGAAATGCATTTAATCTTCAGGATTCTAGAAAGCAAGGCTGGTTCAGGCCTGAAAGTGTTGGGAAAATAACCTTTTTTGCCACAATCTCTGCTTTAACAGCCAGTAATTAATAGGTGCTGTGTACGCTGAGTCATAGGGATCATCAGAACAAATGGAAGGAAGGGCAATCAATGGTCAGTGTGTCTACCCAGGAAGCCCTTGTACCCTACTATTTGAAACCAAGGAGCACTTGTGTAATATCAATGCCTTACATTCACAGAGACGATTACACTTTACTAAACTCTTTTACCTTTATTGTCTCATTTTTGTTAATAGTCCTGTGCAGGGGACAGATGACATAGACGGGGCCCCTCATGTTCACTTTTGCAGATTATATAACACACCAAAAGGCTGGCCAGGGGGCAAGTGGAGACCAGAATCTAGTACATGCTCTGCTTGCCAAGCTTATGAACCTTAAGAGCTGCATCTGCTAGAAAAAGAGGCACCTTTTCCTAATTTCCACAAAAGGATGGTATAAACAGGTGACAGCACTGAGGATGACTGCTGGGATCCCTACTTGGATGTCAATTATACCTCAATAAAACTGGAAGAAAAAAAAAGATGTGGAAACCCAGGTTCAGAGATGTCGCAAAATATAGTTAATAAGTGGTGGATCCAAGATTAGAATTCAAGTCTTTGAACTCACTGTTAGCATGCTTTTTCAACCGCACTACAAGACTCCCATTGATTCAGTTTAATGTAGGCTATATCGTGTGGCAGACTGGTATCCTTAACACTTACTCCAACCAGCTGAACCAAAATCCAGAGTCTTCGGTGTAGTTCTGTCCTGTAGCTGTGTTCTCTTACTGAGGAAGCTGAGAAACAGTTATGTGTGCCAACTGTACCAAGAGGGATACTTTCCATAGATCTCCTACCACCTTTGGAAAATCAAGTTAGACCACCCACCCTGATGTTAATGGTTCATGACATCACCAGCATGGCAAGAAGTCAACATTATTTATATTATGGGAGGTGGTCAGTAGAAAGGACATAGGATATGAAATCCAGTTATCTAAATTTGATACTAGCATTTATTAGCGGGCTGGCCCTGAAAGATAACAAAAACATATTTACTGAGCACATCCTATTTGACATGTCATATACACAACCCTGTGAGGCATGTCCCTTCATTATCCCCATTTCACTGACGACGAAGATATTGAGGGTCTGGGAAGTTCAGGTAATTTATGCTAGGTTATACTATTGGGAAGTGGAGGTGCTAGGATTCAAATCATGGTACTACAGTATGACTCTAAAACCCACGTTCTCAATTTTTCAGGCTCTGTTTCCTCTACAATAAAATAGAGAAAATAACAGCCACCCTACCTATATAAGAAATATTAGTGTGTATGAGGGCATTTTATGAAATGTATGAAATCCAAAGCTAATACTTACATGCAAATGGTTTTATCTGAAATGTCCACACTCAAGTACATATTTCCTTGCTGTCTTTCCACTTAATAGTGGGAGTCAAATGAGTTGTTTTAAGCCCATACTTATTCTAGCATCAATAACCTTGCTATCCAGACATATCTGATCCCCCCTTTCCATATCCTACATTCCTGTGCAGAATACAGTGGGACATACTTTAAACTGCCACAGAATACAGATTTTATTATTAGTTTCAAAATCTATGCACTGAGAAAATGTCTTCAGCATCTGGTGGTGAGGACTTCGATGATGTTTACACAAAGATGATAGACCCTGTAGGCATCTAGCTACACAGTGTTCGTGCCTTATCAGTTAATCCTCATAACAACCTTAAAAGGTAGAAACTATCATTCTTCTCATTTTTCAGATAAGGAAACCTGGGCTTAGAAATGCTAAATAATTTGCCCAAGGTGACATAACTAGTTGGTGAATAAACTCAGGTCTATTGTGACCCAAAAACTCAAGCTCTGAAGCTTAACTCTCACCCTTCTCCTCATGCCACACCCAGGCACAACCCAGAAGAGTAACATCAATGCCCACATTTTCTTTAGAATCAAGCTTCTGCTTCTTGTTGCTTCTTCCTTTAGTGGCCATATTTTTTCTAAACAAAAAGTAAAAATGTGTGGTCTAATGATCTAACATAATTAAACTTCAGGAAAATCCAGGACCTGTGGTTGTTGGGCCTTTACCTTTCTCCCCCATTACCGATCACCTAGACTGAACCAGCTCCATTCAGATTGTCCTCCTCTTCTCCTTTGAGCCCAGGCCTGGCTCCTCTTAGTATTACATCCATTTCCCAAGCAGAGGTCTCTCGAGTTAAACTTTTTTTTTTTTTTTTTTCAAAAACAAGCAAAAGTTTATTTAGAAAGTCACAGAGGTAGAAGAAGTGAGTTGTGGAGACATGAGCCAGCTTGGCTGTATGGACTCAGGAAACAAGTTATAGAGGCAAAAGAGGGGCTCTTGGAACTTAGGAGAAAGAAGGCAAGGATATACACACTTGGGGGGAGGAACGGGGGAAAGGCTCTGGAGTGTTCCCAGAGAATTGCCTCTACTTAAACTCTTCACCCAAAAGCCTCAGAGCATCTTAGAGAATGAGACCTCAATTACCATTCTGAAAAATTCCTCTTTCAAAAAAAAAAACAAAACAAAACATAAAAGGGAGAAAGGTTTCTTTTCCTTTTTTTTCCTTTTTAAAATAAGAAGTCCTAAAGACATCCCTTTGAAACATTCCTCTCTTCCAGTACTGGCCTCTCCTAGGGGAAGAATGGGGGAGGGAAAGAGTTTGTCTCTTCTCTCAAGGAGAGGCACTGTTTTGCTTCTCCTTTCTAAAGTGCCTCTTCATTGCAATTTGTAGTGTAGGTCCACCCAGAGAGAACAAAAAAAGAAAACAGAGCCCAAAACTTCATGGGCAATAACAATGTGCAAAAGCCATTCATTCAACACAGATCTTCCTTCATGGAGCTAAGGGAGAATGATTGTTGAAAAAATAAAAATAAGAAAAGATCAGGTAAGTGTAAGTGCTGTAAAAGACAAAAGAGTGACGTGATTGAGAGTATCTGCCAAGGTATTTTAGGTTAGATGGTCATTAAAGGCCTCAGTGATGAAATGTCTCCTACATTAAGCTCACACCTAAATTAAAAGAACCCATTCATGTGAAGGATGTGAAGGAAACAGCTAACGTGAAGATCCTAATGTAGGAATAAGCCTTTAGATCAGAGTCTGGCAAACTTTTTCTGTAAAAGGGCCACACAGTAAATATTTTAGTCTTTCCAAGTCACATAAGGTCTTCTTTGTTTTTGTTCTTGTTGCAGTTGTTTTAAAATCCTTTAAAAATTTAAAAACCATTCTTAGCTCCCTGGCAGGATAAAAGTAGGCTTCTGGCAAAATTTTGCCCCTGCTGTAGTTTTCTGACCCCAGCTTTGGCAGACCATCTGTCTAATCAACTATAGCTAGAGAGCAAGTAAACAAGGAGGAAAGTGGTACAAGATGAGGTCTGAAAGGTAAGCAGGAACAATGTCATGTAGAGCCTTTTGAGCTAAATTAAAATTTTGGGTTTTGTTCTAAGTGTGATAGGAATCCCCTGGAAAGTTTTGAGCAGGGCAGTGACGTGAGATGATTTATGGCTTAAAAAGACCACCAGGGTTCTGTGTAAAGAACAGACCATGGTGGGTGTAAGAGTGGAAACAGAGAGACAGTTGATTAGGAAGTCAGCTATTGTATCATCCAGGCAGGACAGGATGAGGATGCTGCTGGTAGGTACCTAAAGAATTAAACAGAAAGTAAAGTGAACATCCTCAGTGAAAGCTATGTTTGTCACTGGTATACAAAATCAAGAAAGGATTCTTGAAATTTTACTTTAAAATCAAGAGAGTAGTAAAATATTAAGTTTAATTCATAGGAAAATCTTAGTACTCACATTTTTAGCAATATTTTGACATATTTGATTTATTGATTTTCTGACTTTCCAAAAGATTATCTTTTCCTCTCTCTTCCTAGTGCAAAGATTCAGTTTTTCCCCTGGTTCTTTTTTTTCTTTAATACTCTGAGAATGGCAGTTTTACCACTTATTTTTTATTTTATTTATTTATTTTTAGAGAGAGGAGAAAGGAGGGAGAAGGAGAGGCAGAGAACCATCGACGTGTAAGAGATACACCATCCATTGGTTGCCTCCCGTGTGCCCCCAAATGGGGACTTGGGCCAAAACTCAGGCATGTGCCCTAAATGGGAATTGAACCAACAACCTTTTGGTTTGCAGGCCGGCACTCAATCCACAGAGCCACACCAACCAGAGCGGGGGATAATGAGTATCAAGAACCAGAGGAGCCCTGGAGACGTGAGCCAGCTTGGCTGTGTGGACTCAGGAAACAAGTTATAGAGGCAAGAGAGGAGCCCTGGTTCTTGATACTCATTATCCCCCACCCCCACCCCCATCACCTAAATGTATTATAAAGCATACTTAAAATGTTCCTCTCATTTCAGAATGCACTGCAGTCAACCAAAAGATAACTGCTCTTTTAAAATCTGACAAACTTCCAACTTCCCTTGGCAACAACCCCCTCTTTAAGCTTTTCCCATGAGGAACTTGTAAATGTAGGTGGTTCACACACCATCCACACTCATTTTCTTTTTCTTTCTCTATAAAAATACACTGAGAGTTTTTGAGAATTCATCAAGCTGTATATTTAATTTGGGCACATTTTTGTATACTTGTTAAAGATTTTTTTTAAATTTGGGAGAAAAAAACAAACAAGCAAACAAACACACACATGGAGGTTCCATGATGGCAACTTTCAGAGAGCAGGCAGATTAGATAGTGTCAAAAGTTGAGTTTCTCAGACAAATTCTAAGACCAGGTTTTGCAGGCAAATGATTTATTGGGGTAGGACAAAACTGGCAAGTACACCTGCAATGAAATGAGGAAGGCACAGAGGGAGACACTGATCTCCAGAGTGGCTGCAATTGAATACTCAGCTGATCCTGTGATGGGCTGTGGAGCTGGGGTGGTCTCTCAGACTTGTCCTCAAATGAAGCAACAAACCCGAGTCTCCTTTTTCCCACCCTAGTACACTGGTGGTGGGCATGCAGACTGGTGCAGCCACTGTGGAAAACAGTATGAAATTTTCTCAAAAAGTTAAAAATGGAACTACCTTTTGACCTAACAATTCCACTGCTGGGAATATATCCTAAGAATTCCAAAGAACTTATGCACCCCCATGTTCACAGTAGTGCTATTTACAATAGCCAAGAGCTGGAAACAGCCTAAGTGCCCATCAGTAGATGAGAGGATTAAAAAACTGTGGCAAATTTACACAGTGGAATACTACGCAGCAGAGAAGGAATTCCTACCATTTGCGACAGCATGGATGGAACTGGAGACTATTATACTAAGTGAAATAAGCCAGGCAGTGAAAGACAAATACCGTATGATCTCACTTATAAGAGGAATCTAATGAACAAAATAAACTAATGAGCAAAATAGAACCAGAGGCATAGAATTATACAGTAGACTGACAGCGGTAATAGGAAAGGAGTGAGATGGGGACTGTTTGAAAGTGGTGAAGAAATCAGTCAAATAACATATATGAAGGACCCATGGACATGGACAACAATGTGGGGACTGATCATGGAACTGGGGAGCAGGCTGGACAGAGGGAGGATGAAGGGGGAAAAAACTAGGACAACTATAACAGCACAAACAATAAAAAAAAGAAAAAGAAAAGAAACTTGCATCTTTGCATCTTAAATCAGCCAGTTACTGCCTATGCACTCTTGGGGTCATAACCTTGGGATGCAGAATCCCTCCATCTCTTATGAACATTAATTTCTAGTGAGAGAGACTTTAAACAGTCAATTCCATGCTAAAAAATTTCATAGCAGTTGTGATAAAAATGCTATGAAAAAGTATCAGATGCTATAAAACTGTATGATGTGGAGACCTGGATTGGGGGTCATGGCACGGTTTTCTAAAGTCAGTAAACTGAGCCTTTTAAGAACAAAAAAGAACAAAATGATAAAGTTCAGAGAATGTGTGTTCCATGCAGAGAAAATACCATGCTTCTTCCTACTTTCCAGCTCTGAAGAGAAGAAGCACGGTATACTCAAGCAACTAGAGAGAAAAGCCAATAGTTGGCATGCTAGGGCTCAGGGTGGAACTGGAAAATCGAAGGCAGTTTGGGGGTGAGTGCTTGGGAAAGAAAGTAAAGACAATACAAAGCCATTTGAAGTAAGGTTTATTTTACTTTTTTTTTTTTTTACTTTTCATTATGAAATCACTTCAGAATTACAAAAATGCTACCAAAAAATAAAATCTCCCTTCACTTTCACCCACATTCTCCAAATATTAACATCTTATTGACCATAGTACAATTACCAAAATTGAAAAATTAACAATGAGTTAATACTATTATATAATTCACAGACCTTATTTCGCCTACTGGCCCACCAAACCCCTTCCAAGAATCCAACCCAGGATCACAGAGTGTCCCTAGTCGTCACGTCTCCCTAGTCTCCTTTAATATGGGACCTGGCACTTCCGAAGAGCACAATCAGTTATTTGGTAGAATGTCCCTCAGTTTTGGTGTATCTGACATTTCCTCATCCATAAACTCAGGACACACATACTTGGTAGTCATAGAACAGGAGTGATGTTGTATCCTTTATTAATGCATCGTTTTAGAAGAAATACGACGTGGATTTGTCCTATTGTGGTGATGTTAACTTTGATCACTGGGTTAAGGTAGTGTCTGCCAGATTATGCCACTGTAAAGCTACTAGTTTTCCCTTTTTATTTAAATATCTTTGGGAAGTTAAAGGTATTCACATACTTTTCTATGTGAATATCCTGTTTTGCAACATACTTTCATGCACCGATTTAATGATTCTTGCCTGCATCAATTATCCCTGTGGTGTTTGCAAGTGGTGATTTCCTGGTATAACCAAACCTTTTTTACATTAATTGAAGTGTTACTATTACTAAGGAGTTTTTCTTTCTCCCTGATTTATTTGTTTATTTGCATTAAAATGGACTCATAAATTCATATTTTATTCTGTGGGTTATAATTCACTACTATTATTATTTATGTTACTTCCTTCATAATTTGGCCATTGGGGTGTCTACAAATTAAGTTCTAGGTTCTTTTGATATGTCCCTATCATTTTTTGAGCACATCCCTACTTGCTGGCACAGGAGATGTTCCAGTTTATGTACTTTTTCTGCCCCAGTCCAGAAGTAGCAATTTCTCCAAAGAGTCCTGGTTCCCTTTATTGGAGATAGCAGTTGGTATACTCATTGGTTCTGAGGTGTGACTTGCCTTAGGTCCTCTCAGCAGATAGAACTACAAAGCATATGTAGGCACACATCTGTGTGTGTTTATATACCTATAAAATTATGAGTTTGTACTGATACCTCCAATCAAACATCACAGGGTTCATTCTAGCCTTAGAAGTGTCTCTCTTTTTATTTATTTATTTTTTTTAAGATTTTATTTATCTATTTTGAGAGAGGGAAGGGAGGGAGAAAGAGAGAGAGAGAGAAACATCAATGTGCAGTTGCTGGAAGCCATGGCCTACAACCAAGACAAGTGCCCTCACTGGGAATTGAACCTGCAATGCTTTGGTTCACAGCCCACACTCAATCCACTGAGCTACGCCAGCCAGGGCGAAGTGTCTCTCTTTTTAAAATTTACTAAATATTTACTGAACACCTGCCATGAGCTAAGCACTGTGCTATGCATTAGGGATATAATAATGAACAAAGCAGATACAGTCTGATCCCTGCCCTCATGAAGCTTAAATTATGAAAGTCAAAATTTACAGATTATTTCCCTTTTTTCCAAATTGCTAAATTTATGCTTTCTACTGGCTCCTTCTCACCAGGATTTAAACAGGCCAGAGAAGGATTTTAAGCCAGTAACATGGTCAGTCCTACATTTCTTAGAAGGTCATTCTACTAATAAATCAAAGGAAGAAAAAGGAGACTGGAGGGGTCAATTGTCAAATCAACTAAAGGGGGTAAAAGTGAATGGAGGGGACCAATTATGAGACTAGTAAGTAGTCCAAGGTAAGAGATGACAGTTAAGGGGACTGAAGACAGGGACATTGAAACAAATAAATGGATATGAGAGCTATTTAGGAGATAAACGGACCACACCTCCTGATTGACTAACAGGTAGGGGTATGAGGTGAGGGAGAGGGGTGGCTCAAGGAGGACTCCTAGGTTTTGGGGAGTATGTGCATACATATTGGCTCGGATTTCCATATACTGCAAATATATGACTACATAACTCTTCCATTAAACTGTAAACATGATGGAAAGAACAGTGTAACAATGTATTATTCACATCTTTTTAACCCCAGTATCTCCTACGGTGTCGGAGGCACATATTTGGAACTCAGGAAATGATGTTAAATAAATCATTGAATAGGTGATCTTCCTCAGACTTACCAAGTTGAGATTTCAGCTGTAGGGTATGAAGTTAAATATAACGCCCCCCTAAAGGCCTAAAACTCCCTAAGTAGAAGGAAACGATGCCAAACATCTATACCTCTAAAAGACTGTGTCCTAGTTTATTAGTTTATATGTACACTTTCTCTTCTATCATGAATTCATCTTACCCAAGATGTAAAACCCAGAAGGTATAAAATAGAGGTAAACATTGACTACAATAGTAAACTTTCACATTGCACCTATCAGATCACCAAAAATGAATGCCTACTAATTGCCTATTCCTGGCAGAGGGTAGGAGTAAGAGAAGCCCTGTTTCCTCACCTTTCAAATCGGGCTATGGGGATTAGGTGAGATATTTCTGGCCTCAAGCAGACATTCAGTAAAGGTTGGCACTCTGTCTTTCTCTTTACACATCCATATGCTCCTCCTTCAAGACTTTCAAACAATTCCACCAGGAAGCCTGCCCTGACTACTGTAATATGCAGTAACTTCTTTTCTCTTCTCTGAGCTCCCGGGCTACCTATCTGTAAAGTTCTTCAAAAATTAGTCATGGATAATCCTGTGATATTAATAGTTAATTAACTATTCACACACTAAAATAATACACTGTTTTCCAGCAGTCAGATACACCTGGATTCAAATATCAACTATGCCACTTATTTACTATGACATCATCTTTCCCATTTACAATGTTCGCACCTGTGAAATGGGAAACATAGCCGCCCATCTGATAGGGCTGTTGTTAGAATATGTAAAGTGGCCAGCACATGCCGCATATTAGGTGTTTAATAAGTACATGCCAACAAGCATCCACTGCAGGCAGTTGTTAGATCTCTTTCAAATTTTAATCCTCTACTAGGTACAGCACTTCCCAGCATGTCTAATACATGGCTGCTGCTTGATATTTTATTTATTTCACCTTTTCCAAAAAGGAATTAAGGCAGCTAGGTGCTCAACACATATTTGTTGAATGATTACAGGTCTCACTTTCCAGTCAGATGCTCTTTCTTTCTGCTTTTTCATAAAAAGTGAAACACCACAACATTGTGACTTTGAAAAGCCATTAATCATCCTTCACGTGCACCACAAATTTTCTTTTTTAATTAAAAAACTTTGAACTATAAAATACATGCCCATGGTGAAACATGAAAACATCATAAGAGAGTAAAATGAAAAGTAGCCTCCTCTTCCCATAACCAGAGGTAATATTTTTAAAAAGTTATATATCCTAGCAATCTACCCACTTGTAGTCACTAAATTTAAAAAAAAGTAAATGGGGTAATACTATAAATACAATCTATTCCATGCGTTTTTCACTAAACATGTAGGCAGTATTTATTGGTGTTGGTATTTTGCAACTATTCTAAATTCTTTAAGTTATTCCTTAAAGATTTGCACTGATTTATCATCACATGAATAAGTTCCATGAGGGTATTTTTGTCTCTTTTGCCCTACTGTATTCCAAGCATCTAAAAAATTCCTGGAACAGCCCTGGCCAGATAGCCAGTTGATTGGAGCATCATCCCAATACACCAAGGCTGAGGATGTGATCCCCAGTGAGGGCACATACAAGCATCAACCAATGGAGCCCTCAGTGGGTAGCTCAGTTGGTTAGAGTGTCATCTGATAAGACAAGGTTGTAGATTTGATCCCCAGTGAGGGCACATACATGAATCAACCAATGAATGCAAATATAAGTTAAACAACAAATCAATATTTCTTCCTCTCTCTCTGAAATCAATAATTTTTTTAAAAAGAATCAACCAATGAATGCATAAATAAGTAAAACAACAAATTAATGTTTCTCTCTTTCTCTCTAAAAATTTTTTTAAAAAATCAAGCCCTGGCTGGTATGACTCAGTGGATTGAGTGACGGCCTGCAAACCGAAGGGTAGACAGTTCAATTCCCAGTCAGGGCACATGCCTGGGTTGCAGGCCAGGTCCCCAGTGGGGGACCCATAAGAGGCAACCACACATTGATGTTTCTCTCCCTCTCTTTCTCCCTCCTTTCCCCTCTCTCTAAAAATAACTAAATAAAATATTTTTTAAAAATCAATAACAAAAAATTTAAAGTACCTGGAACATAAATATATGGTCAATAGGTATTTGCTAATGAATGTTCTTCCTTTTGAGGAATTGCCTTGATTCAAGGTATACTGCCCTCCCTTAGTCAAATGACAAGGAAGATTGATCTGATACTCCCTCCTTCAATTTTGAACTGAACCAGAATAAAAACACTGGAATTTATTCATTCTTGTGCTGAACCTAGTACAAGAGCATGGAAAGTTCCTGATACCAAGATTCTCTAGGGTAACTGGTACTTAACTATTTCCAGCCTGGTTCTCCAGCCTCACTTTCAATTCTGTGAGTGCACCTGTATCCTTCCAATGAATTTCTTTTTGCCCAGGTTAGCTCAGGGTTTCTGAACCTCAGCTCAATGGACATTTGGGCTACTTAATTCTTTGTTGTGAGGGGCTATTCTATGCATTAGGGTATATTTAGCAGGATCCCTGGTCTCTACACCAGATACCTGCAGCATCCCCTAGTATAACAATCAAAAACACCTCCAGACAATAACGAATGTCCCCTAGGTGGGGCTGAATTAGCTAGAGTTGATTTCTGGGGGAGGAGAGGGGAGTCCTAACTGATGGCTCAGCTATATAATATTATGTTACATGGATAACATATTAAGTCAGTCTACTAATAATGGGTTTTAAGGTTTTATCTGGTATTACTTTAAATAGCTTTATGGATATATAATTTAAACACCATAAAATTCACCATTTAAAGGGTGTAATTCAGTGGCTTTTAGTATATTCACAGAGCTGTTCAATCATCACTATATCAATTTTAGAATACTTTCATTCCCAGTTGATGGGTATTTGGGTTGTTTCCACCTTTGGGCTATTGGTAATAATGTTGTTATGAACATTTGCATACAAATCTGTGTGTAGACATATGTTTTTATTTTTCATGGGTAGATAACCAAGGAGTGAAATTAGTAAGTCAGGGGCTAATTACTTCTAAAATGAAAAACAATATTTTCTTTTTTTTATTTCAAAGGATTTGTAACAAAGCCAGGAAACATAATTTTCATGTGAATGCTATTATCAAATCCTTTTTTAAAAATAATAAGGTTAATCTTCACACACTTTGCTATCAAAAGAACTGTTTCATATTACTTTCCAATTTGGGGTTCATATAGAAATTCTAAGATGAGGTGAGAATTCCTTCACATTTAGTGTAAATCAAGAAACTGAGTTTGCACTGGCCTATTTAGTCAACATGCCAGGATCTAGACCTATTTTTTTTTTTAGAGGAATGCATATATCCATCTCCTGTGGCTGGCAATCGCTTACGAGATATATAGTAAGGGAAGGTTTACACAGTAGAAGCAATAAATAGGAACTGAAAATACCAAACACCCTGATTAAATTAAACACTTATTCCCTATCTGAGTGGAGGGCCTGTTTCTCATTCCATAAGAAAAAGGTGAAGCATTAATTGTAATTCACCATGTAAATTCCCAAATCCTTTCATAAAAGCATCTTTCAGAAACTGGAGGCCAAATAAATTTCTGGTCACAAGTTATTTTTCCTCCCTGGCAATGTACACTCTAGTTCAAATATATTCAAGAAACAAACTTTAAACAGAGAGTTAAGAGCTGACTGTAAAATTCTACATAAAAGGGAGCTTAAAATACACGTTTTAACTTAAAGAAAAATCAAATATCTTCCAGCAGAACTTAGGCATAATCAAGGAAAAACTACTAGACGTCCTACTAATCACAACGCTACAGGACTCCACAGGTTGCCCAAAAAGACGCATTCGTTTTAGCCAATAGCTCTTTCCTCCTGCCAAAGCTGTTCCTAGAGCATCAGATAATAACCCAACCAGTGATTTATGATTTTTCCCTTTTGATCACCCCCATCCTGACACACACACACATATCCACCTGCTTGGAGGTGTCAAGGCGACTAGAAATGGTTAACAGTGACCAGCAACAGAGAGAAACAAACAGCCCTGACAACCCACAGCTGAGTAAGCAAGAGCTGTTTATTCATGACCATGTCCCATTTGGAGACTGTCGGCGAGCCCTTGAAAGCCCAGACACGTTTTAGAAGGTCCCTAGAGAGGCAGAGATGATCTTTTCTCCCCGCACCCCACCCCCAAACACGTAATGACTCGGGTGGGAATCGGCTGGTCAAGGTAGCCCCTGCCCACCCGCCCCACGGACTAGAGCATCCGACCCCTTGCGAAGCTGTGTGACTCCCAAAAACAGACTCGGATGCGGCAGGGGTCTAGGGTTTCAGAAGGCACTTGTGCCACCCCAAACCCGCCACGGTGACCGAAGCCGCGGCCGGGGCTGGGGACCCCGACGAGAAATGGCCCTTCAGCCCCTTCCCCTCACCTGGCTCGGTCCCACCTGAGGGCAAGAGCTGAGCAGAAAAGAAACAGGCAGAAAGGGCTGACCTTGTTGCTACTGACAGTGGAGCGGCACATCCTGCTGCTTCCTGGAAAGCGGCCCAAAGCACATTTTTCCCCCTGGAGGAAGGAAACAGGAGGGCGCCGGCCGGGCGGGGTACGGGCGCGGCGGCGGCGGCGGCGGCGGCGGCGGCGGTGGTCCGGACTGGCTGTACAGCCTCTAGTGGGGACCGTCCGAGGACTACATCTCCCAGGCTGCTCTGGGCCGCCTTGCGTCGCGACCCCTGCGCGCGCGGAGGCGGTGACTCTTACCTCACAGAGGTAGCTCCTCTGCCTGCAGCAACTCGGCGCCCGCGGTCCATGGACCGGAACCCCGGGCCGTCGGGCAGGAACCCCGGCCACGAACGTCGCCTCCCCACCCCAGGCTCCTCCTCCTCGCTCCCCGCCACCTACTCCAGGCGTCCGCAGGCCGCGCACTGCCTCCGCCGGGCTCCCGGAGCTACCCTGGGAGGCTGGGTGGCAGGTTCGCGGCTGTCACGGGACTGAGGCCTACTCCGCCACCTCTCAGTGCTATTGTCCCTGGCCCGGGCCCTGACCGGGTTCACTGGACAGGCGAGTGCGCCGGCTCCGCGGAAGATGCCGGACCAAGCCCTACAGCAGATGCTGGACAGGTATGGGCAGCTTGGGGGAGCGCGCGAGCTGCGGATAGCGGGTCGGGCCCTGCCGGCGTCCAGCCTTGAGGCTCCTCGTCAGCGGAGCGGGGCGTGCGGGGAGGAGTTCGGCTGCTTGGGGGCCGCGTGAGGGGCAGAAAGTTTGCGGTTCCTACTTGGAGGGTGGCGGGGTGGGGTGGGGGGACAGAGCCCTTGGCCTGGCTGCGCCGACTTAAAGCGAAACTCAGGGAGAAGCGTCTAGCATTGTTGGAATGCCGTTTTGAAATTATAGGGACTCGTTTTAACCCACAGAATTAGTTTCTTTTTCTATTTCTTACTCTCCTTCCCCCAAACTATGTTGTAACACGTTTGTTAGTGATGTCACTGGCCAGAAGAACCAGACCATCTTTCAGGGAAATGATCCTTCTACAATTTTAAGACTCCGAAAAACAAGGATAAGCTATCTTTTGGAAAGACTAAGGGGATGACTTCAGCCCTCCTTCCCCCTCATGCCATCCCCACGCCTATACTGTAAGGTCGAGAGTATCCGCAAGGGATCTTTAATGGTCAGACCAAAGTAGAGGTTATAGAAAACAACCACACGAGCCCAACGCTGAACACTTAGCGTTATTTTAAGATTCATTGAGTTCACGAGAAAGTTGCATCTATGTTGGGGCCAATCGCCCATTCCCGGGGGTGCTGTGAAAACAGATGAATCGCCCTCTGCTGTTCAAATTATAGCCCTTGGGTTCCACCTTGAATGTTTGAAGCTTTAATCCACAATTTCACCCTAGCCAGATCTTAATTTTGTGGCATAGCCAATGCTACAAGCTAATTCATAATGTTTATTTTTGCTTACAACTCTCAGTGCACCACTTGCCACCTAGTTCAGCAAGTGGTACGGCTCTTTGTGCTGAGCAAAGGTCCAAGTGTAAGGTGTTAAATGAAAGCCCTCCCTTAATTGAGATTATATCGTTAAATGCTATTTGGACCTGCCACATCCAGAATACAAATCACCCAAGTGTGCATCTCCTCCCCAAATGAGACATTTCCTTTGGAACTTAGATTTTTGAGACATCTAAGTTGGTAGAAATCATGGTACTTTTTTCACTTGGGATGACCTAGTGATTCATCCAACTGAGTTTGAGCATTCAGGTCAAGTTGTATTGACAACAACTTTTTTTTTTTTTTAATGTAAGCTCCTAGATGGCAGAAACTTAGTCATCATTATTTATTTTGAACCATAAAATAGAGCCTTGTACTCTGCAGGTTATCAATAAATATTCATTTTTATGAACAAATGCATGACTTTTTTTCCTTTTTTTAATTTTGGTCTTTTCCCCCAGTTGTCTAGGGGGTCTGATAATTTACCACGGTTTTCTTTTGTTTATTTGTTTTTGTTTTTTAATTACAATTTCGCATACTGGCAAACTGCATAGGACTACTGAAGAAATACGCCCAGAGAAGCTACCTCCTGCCACTGCCAGTTCCAATCAGATGAGACTCCATTCTCGTGCAGGATATTTTATAATTTGGTAATTAAATACCAGAGTGCCTGCAGCTTTCACTTTTATGGAGGTGACTTTTAGAAAAGTTTGTGTGTCCAAAAGCTGACCTGGCTTTCATATGTTCTTTGGTGATTTCCATAAAAGTAAAAAGCCAAGGAGTGCTAGTGAGGCATTTAAAACTTCTCAACAGAAACTTGGAAATTCTGGTTGCATTTACTGAAGTAGGTGACTATAATACTAGCTTACCCTCATCTTTACCTTTTTGACATGGCTCAAGATAGGTTCTTAAGATGGCATTCAAAGACCTTTATTATCTATTATTAAATCAGTACTTGGCAACCTGCCTCCACAATAGAATCACCTGGGGAGCATTTTCGAGTATAGTTGGATGGCTGGCTCAAGACCAATTAGATTACAAATTTTGGGAGGATGGGTCCTGAGCATCTCTATTTTCAAAAGCTTTCCAGATGTTTCTTCTGTGGTTGGAAAACACTACCTTAAATCCTATGGGATTATTTTGTGGTAAGAGGTAGTACATTTTAGTGAGAAAAACTTGGGCTAGTTTAGAGACCAAAATCTTGAAATTCTTATTTTGTCACTAGTTCTGCAGTTTTGGGGTTACCTTTATAGAATGGGAATATTCTGGCTCACGGGATTATATCAAATGATGACAGGTGTAAGCACTTTATAAAACAATAAAACGTTATTCATATATTAGGCACACAGAAGGTACTTAAGGTTTTACTGTAACAAACCAGTGTGGCAGTCCCGCCCCCCATTTCTTTCATAGTTACATAATCTGAGCTGGTCCAAAATGCAAGTTGAACACAAAGGTTCTTGATGAATTCATTTGAGGAATGCTGACAGCCTTTTGGGGCCCATAATTCTTGCCTTGACTTTGGCTTTCCCTCAGCTTGGTCTTTGGGTGGCAATTTTTGAGGAACAGAACTGAGCTCTGAAACCTGTTCATATGTTGATTTCTTCAATGCAGTTTTTATCCTCAAGAAGAGTAAGGAAATAATATAATACATAATTGTTCTTTGACTTCTAGATTAAAAGGTGCTTTATAGTGAATTAAACATTTGTACTTACTGAATTTATTTAATAAATATTGAGTGCCTACATATGCTCAGTACTATTCTAGGTCCTTGGTATGTGGTAGTGCATATAACCCCCCCAAAATACTTATATGGAGCTTAAATTCTAATGAGGTTTGTGTCCTATAAACTGTCAAATATGATGAAGATGGTGTTTAATTGTTAACCTGAATGGTATGTTTAGTTTATACCACTTAGTCTTTCAGAGTTTTTAAATGAATGGCAACTTATTCATATTGGAAGTTGACTTGTCTTTTGTGAAATAAATAAACTTAGTTTAGCAATTTTTATCTTGATACATTTTATTATTGCAGTATTTGTAGGTGGAGAGAGTATACCCATGTGTAGATATATAGTTTGCTTTTCATTTTTTTTGCCTTTCATTTTTATAAACAATAAGCAACTTTTTATATAAACTTTTAAATTGTCAGTAAACAGTTGTTTGATGGTAGTGGGGAAAGTGGTGGGTTTTTTAGCATCACGAATGATTTGGGGTCACAAATCATTGACCTGAAATAATAACCATTTATAAACTCAAACCCTTTATATATTTAGCTTTCTGAACCTTGGTCAGTTTTTATTTCCTTCATTGTCACACTTCTTTAAGGAGGCATCTGTTGTTACATTTCTCAAAATTAGGATTATGTAGAGAATACAAAGGATAACAAACTATAGGAATGGACCTCAGATTCAAGGTCTGGGCCTGCTCAGAAATGCTTCTGGAAATTTGACTTTTGTGTACCCTGTCTCGCAGTGAACACTCAGGAATTTGTTGACGTTGATTTGCATCACTTATTTGCACCTGGTGAGTAGGCAGGGCATGAAGGCAGTGTTCCCAGAACAGTCAGATGAAGGAAAAGCAAGTAGAATAATGTGTTTCCTGCCTGCCTCCTTTAGTGCAAAGTGATTTAGAATCTTTACTCTGTGAGGATGTTAACCACAGATGTACATTCCTTTGGAGAATATTCTGGTAGGATCATACTCTATTGTCTTTTGATTTATATAACCATTTTAGTTTCCATTAAAGCAACTTCTCATTCTCTTTGTAAGTTGACATTATGTCTTTAATCACCTCTATCCAATTTTGTCAATTACAGAGCAGTTCTTGGAATTAAATCATTAGGAATTAGTACCCTGGCTGGGTATTTCAGTTGGTTAAAGAGTCATGCCGATACACCAGGTTTGCGGGTTCAGTCTCTAGTCAGGGCGCATACAAGAAGCAACCAATGAATGCATAAATTAAGTGGAACAACAAACCGATATTTCTGTTTCTCTCCCTTCCTCTCTCATCTCCTCTCTCCTCCTCCCTCCCCCACAAAACCAATAAATTTTAAAAGTCATTAGCAGTTAGTTATATTTACTTCCATCTGTATATACAAAGTAGAAACTTTACAAAGTCACCTTTGACCAGTATCCCCATATCATCACCCCATACCCACCCCACTATCATAAATGGGTTTATATTCTTCCTGTTTTTGTTTAATGCTTATATATCATATATAATAGTTTTGTTTCTAAAATTTAATCAATCTACGTTTGCTTTTTAAAATATTCTTTTGAGCTCTGTGCCATATAGCAATTAAAGAATATATATATAAAATATCCATCTTAACATACCACTCTTTTTAATCTTTTCCGCTGTTTATGACATTTAGATTTTTATTTTCTCTTTATAATTTGGCTTTTCATTCCCCTTTCTTGTCCTTAGCTCTACTAAAAATATACTAAAGGTCATCAGTAATTTCTTAAGCAATAAACAATGACTTTTTTCTTGGTCCTCATGTCCTTGACATATATGTATTGAAGATGAAACTGATCGACTACCCCCTGACTTCCTCACCTTTTACTCCCTTCAATAACATAAGTATGGTTCAATCCTCAGCACTTACCAATCTTCTTTGAAAAGTGTACCCACTTACTATCTCATTTTTACCTCTATTTGAATGACTCCCAGGTGTGTCTTTATCCTGATCTCTTTTCACATTTTAGTATCTCATTTCTAGTTGCTCAGTAGACATTTCTACCTGTCTGTACACAGTATTACTAGCACTTTAACCTATCTAAACTACTGATATTTCCTTGCCTTTTTACTTATCTTGAACTCACAATGTTTAGTCTTTGATAGGACCATTCTTATAGTCCACCAACCATAAAACTGAAGTATTTTTTCTTTTTTTTGCATCTGTCCCTTCAAGTCTACTTGCTTCTCAAATAGTATAGATTCTACTTTGACTCCAGTTTTTCTCTTCAACTCTGACTTACAAAATAGTACCAGAATTAGCCAAGGCACAATTATAATCATGTCCTTTCCATGCTTTAAAATTCTCCAGTCTTTACATCTGTGGGGTAAAATCTAAACTTTTAAGATCCCAGCAAAAGGATTTGGATCTACCCTTAACCATACTCTTCTGCATTGCACTTCACTGTCCTCTGAGTATCTCCTGCCCTTTCATCTCCTTGTTTTTGCTTTAGATGACTTCTTAACACCTAACTAACTCTTACCCATCTTTATAATTAAGCTCATATACCATCTTGAAGCACTGCACAACTCCATCAGGGAGAGTGAGTTACTCCTTCCTATGTTTTCATAGAATCTTGATGCATTCACTGTAGTGTATCACACTGTATTGTAAATTTTTTAATACACCTATTCCATGTATCTGAATCTTCTACACTCACCTTTACTACCACAAAGCACGTTAAACTGGAAAGTCATTGAAATCAGAAACTCCTATCCCATTTTTCCACAAGGGCCTATAGTACATTGGAAACATTGTTGAATCAATGTCTTTCTTTTTTTTAAGATTTTATTTATTTATTTTTGGAGAGGGAAGGGAAGGGAAGGGGGGGAGAGAGAGAGAGAGAGAGAGAAACAGAGAAACAGAGAAACATCAACGTGCAGTTGCTGGGGGCCGTGGCCTGCAACCCAGGCATGTGCCCTGACTTGGAATCAAACCTGCAATGCTTTGGTTCGCAGCCCACGCTCAATCCACTGAGCTACACCAGCCAGAGCTGAATCAATGTCTTTCTTTTCATTATTTAGGACATATTAGTGGTTAGAATAATCTTACAAAACACCATTTAAACAATTGTCTCATTTGCTCAAAAACTCCTGTATTTTCTTATTGCTAATTAAGCTTAAGTTCAAATTCTTGAGCCTGGCCTTTAGGGCCTCCTGTAATCACGTGTATTACATTTCCTCTTATGTTCAAGATACTGAGTATATGGCTGGCACCAACTACCTTTTCAAAGTGTTGCTTCCCTTTAAGAATGAATACATAATTTAAGTACATGTCTTTTGCCTAAGCCGAACTGATTTGCTCATTGTCCTCTGAAGACAAGACTTTCTTTTCAGCATTTTGTCTTTCAAAGTTCTATCCATTCTTCAAGACCCACTTTAGGTTCTGCCTCATTTATAAAGCTTTTCTGACCATTTCAGCCAGAAATATTGTTTATCTCTTGTCCAGACTCATGTAGCAATTCTTTACATGCCATACATACATATTCACCTCCCAGCTCTACATGCCATAATTCCTAAGATAATGAAAGATGATAATATTTATATGGCACATTGAAATAGACTAGAAGGGGGTTAGAATTCTGGTGAAAGCCCCTTATGGCTGCTTAAAAGTACTCTAGCAAAAATGAAACACAGCATTTCTTGGACTGGCTATAATTTCCTTAGAAATGAGAAATGGAAATTTTTATCAGAATACACTAAATATGGCAGCATGGTGCAGAGACAAAAGCTAAGTGAGTCAAGACCTAGGTTGCATTAGTGCCTCTCTTAACTGTGAAGCCTTGGGCAGATTACCTTTCCGGGCTTTTATTTCCTTAAGATGGAAATAATTATGCTTGCAGAGTTTGTGAAGATCAGAAACAAAGGACATGGCATGAATATATTCTCAATAAATGACTGCTTTTGATGTGATATATTGAGTTGGCCAAAAAGTCCATTTATTCTTTTTCTGTAAAATAAGACACATTTTTTCATCTTTACCAGTAACTTGATTGATTTGGATATTTTGAGTATGTTGGCTGTCTCCCACAAGGCATAATGTTGACTGTTTTCTTATTAATGTCTTGATTTGATCACTATCAACTTCAACTGGTCTACCTGACCACAGAGCATCATACAGCGAGAAATCTGTAACACAAAACTTCACAAACCACTTTTGACATGTTCGACCAGTCACAAGCAACTTCTCCATATGTTGAAAAAATTATTTTTTGTTTCAATTGCATTTTTACCTTTCTTGAAATAATAAGCCAAAAATATTGCATATTTTCTCCCATCTTCAGTATTAAAATGGCTACACAAAAATTCACCAATTTTGATTTTTCTTAATGCACACTGATGTGATAGCTGTCACAATACAGTCTAATAAAATTGTTTCGAATGAAGTTAAAGACAACTAAGCACTACTAGAGCCATCTTACAGAAAAAAACAAACTTTATAGCCCATGCCCAATATTTCCCTTAGCTTTGCCCTTAGGTAGTGTGTCATGATTGTGATTATATCTCTTTGATGACTCCAGATAGTTTAACTTCTATTCCAGTGGGGTGAACAGACACAAAGAGATTTTTATAGTCTTGTTCCTGTAGTTCCTACTCCAGAATACATGGGATACAATGCTTTTAATCCTGAGACAAAGCAACAGAGTGCAGTTTTTTCCATTGTCAAGTGGGGACTTCCTTGCAGTAACCAGAGTGTGGGTCTCTAAGCTTGTTTTGAATTAGTGCTTGTTCTGTTTTGTAAAACTGTCAAGCAAATACATCAAGGAACTATATGTGATACAATAACAGCTATTTAAAGCTTGTTTCATTGCTTTCCTATATCCTGGAGTTGTTCTATTCTGTTACACTTAAGTTTTCATCAGTGATCTCTGGGACAGGAGTCTGACTTCCCAGGTTTTTCTAATAATCCAAGGTAGACACCTGCAATTCGAGTCTGCAAAGATAGTCTTTACTGCCAGCTGTTTTGTTGGATTACCTATCTTGCTTAGTTAACTTATGTTCAAATGAGAAACTCTTTTATTGATAAGTTTTCTCACCCTTTCTCCATATATTTTTTAAATAACTAACTGAATCATGCAAAGAGTGACTCACAAATGAACCTTATAAAGTAGGTTATGTTTATCATCCGCCCTTTCGAAACTAGTTTATACTATCTGTACCTTAAAACCTCTCTGCTCCAGATCTTTGGTCTTCTCATTGTTTATAACCATATGTTCATTTCTATCTCTAAACTAGTTTATGCTATTTTTCTCACTTTGAATACTCTTATTCCTTTCATTCTTTTCATTCCCCAGTCCAACCTGAATTCCTATCTCTATTCTCATCTGCGCTCTGTTTCATGAAACCTCAGCTATGTCATTCTATGTTTCTTACTGTCATCATCACATTTCTGTATTACATATAGTCTCTGACATCTTTTATCGGCACTTAATGTTTTATGTGGTGGTTTCTAGTGTATGTATATATTGGTTCTATGCATATATTTGTTCCTTGTGGCATCAAATAATGAATGTACTTAGTTATATATAACTTGTACTTAGTAAAAGTTATATTTAAATGATCTAGAATCAAGTGACTGATCTTTTATAGAGTAGCATGCTATACATACAGATTAATGATATTACCAATACCAGTAAGGCCGTATATTTATTTTAAGGAATAAGTAATATTTTTTAGATTTGTCTGGTTTAGTTCTGTTTTCTTGTCTTCACAGTATAATAGTAATTTGTTCTTTGATCACTGAACCATCAACGATAATTTCCAGATCTCCCCTTTACGTACTTCGTAAACTAATGTGCCACAATTTGGTTTGGTAGGAAGTTGTGGAAGCAAATAGTGTGTACATCAGCAAGCCAGCGGCCATTTAGGAAAGCTAATGGGAGGACAAGACAGGTGGAAGAAGATGAATTAAGAGGATTTGAATGAATATCCTAATCATTGGTGGTGACCTATTGAAAAATTTGGGGGGAAGGGGTGGACAGGAAACCAGAACGTTTTCCACTGAATACTAGGGTGCCAAGCAGAATTGCTTTGTGTGTTAATTTAAGTAGGAAAATGCATCCATAAAATCTAAGCATACGTGTAAAGTTGACACCATCTTTTTTATCTTTATCAATGCCACTATTACTAGTGTTCATTTGGTGGTTATACATGTACCAGGCAATTCTTAAGCACTTTCATGATTACTTGTTCAATCCTTCATAATAGGGGGTCTTAACAAAATGATTTGTTAATGCTGAGAGTACCTTTGGCACTCTAGCTAACCTATAGGCTCCTTCTCAGAATGTTTCAAAAGAATAAAACAATATATAGCATCAGAAATGAAACCAAGTATATTGAATTACAGCTATTAAAATATAAGGTCAGTTGGTAGTTATAATAACTAATTTCAGACTAGCAATGAACTAAATGTTATTTGGGGATCTGCACGTTGTAAAGTAATATGAAAATTTCTGGCCACTGTCCTAATTTCATTTTTACAAGATTTTTATGTTTTAGAGAGAGAGGTAGGAAGGGAGAAAGAAAGGGGGGGAAACATTGAAGTGTGAGAGAAACATCAATCTCTTGCCTCTCACACACCTCTAACTAGGGACCTGCCTGGAAACCCAGGCATGTACCCTGACAGAGAATCAACCTTTCGGTTCTCAGGCCTGCAGGCCAACACTCAGTCCACTGAGCCACATCAGCCAGGGCACTGTCCTAATTTTTTATTGCTATACTAATATTAGTATGATTTGTTTACATTCATCATTAAAGAAAAATTAAATTTTATTGAGGTTACTATGAATAAACAGATAATTTTTTCCCCATCCAAATTTACCAACCCCCATAAGTTTTCATGGATCCCAGACTTTAACGTCCTGCCTTACAACACCTGAAGGAATCCTGTCATTAAAAAGTATAAGTAGTGAGCAGGGATTTGAACTCAAGCATTCTGGCTGCAAAGCCCAGGTTCTTTAACTAGTTAGAATATCCTGAGCTCACATGGTCTTTTTCCCAATTTTAGCTAGCCTTTTCCTTAGAAGGAAAGATCTGAAGCATTTTACTTACTTTTTAAATTTAAAACCATATTTTAAAATGTTTACATTGAGTAAGTTGAGACAAAAGGAAGAAATAAAGAAAAAGAAAGAAAAATGGCTAGAGCAGAGGTTCTCAAACTTGAGGTAATGCGTTCCCCTGAAGGGCTTATTGTAAAATATAATGTTGGTGGTTCCTCAAAAAAATTCATAAAGGTTACAATATGATCCAGCAATTTCACTTATGTATATATACCCAAAAGTATTGAAAGCAGGATCTTAAAGACGTATATTTATATATCCACATTCATAGCATTATTCACAATAGCTAAATTATGGAAGTCCTAACCGATGAATGGATAAGCAAAATGTGGTATATACATACAATGCACTATTATTCAGCCTTTAAAAGGAAGGATATTCTCCAGTGCAAATGAACTTGGAGGGTATTATGCTAAGTGAAATAAGCCAGTCACAAAAAGACAAATACTGAACAATTTCCACATATATTAGGTACTTAGAGTAGTCAAAATCATTAAGACAGAAAGCACCACATAATGGTGGTTTTCAGGGGTTGGGGGAAAGGAAGAATAGAAATGTTTTTTAATAGGTATAGGTTTCAGTTTTATAAGGTGAAAAGAGTAATGGGAATTGGTGGTGGTGATGGTTTTACATCATTGTGAATGTGTTTAATATCACTGAACTGTGCGCTTAAAATGGTTAGTTAATATGGTAAAATTTATGTTAAATGTATCTTACCACAATAAAGAAAATAATTTTAAAATAAAATTAGAAATAAAAATTTTAATTGTAGTGTCAGGTCCCACACCCAGACTTTCTGATTCTGTAGGTCTGGAGTGCAGCCTGAGAATTTGCATTTCTAGCAAGTTCTCAGATGATGTTTGTGCATCACACCGAGCACTGCTTTCTGAGAAACTGGAAGATTGAAAAGAAGAGGGGGGAATGATTTAAAGAGAAACTCTTAGTTTGATCAGAAATTGACAACCTCTTCTCAGGTGTGGACATTGAAATGTTTGGGGCTTTGTTCTTTGAAATAGAGAACAACAGATTTTTCTCACCCTTTAAAGGTATTCAAATTGCCATTCCATAAATTATAATATTAAAATATAATAACTTGAATTAAAGTAGAATTATGTTATATTTATCCTGAAATGCAAATATTATGACATTATTAGCAAAAAATGTTCAATTTCAAAATGTTTGGTTCTAACTTAGCTGTTTTTATCCAACAAATGACCATAATCTAACAGCAGAATCAAAAGCATACATATTTTGGCCAGTGTGAAAAACAGATAAGCTTACAAGACTTAAAGTACTTACAGTCTTTTCTGCTCACATTCCAGTCAGTAGGAAACAAAACTGTTGACAAAAAAATACTATATGTATTTATAAAAGCTGTTTATATGATTGTTCTAGGGCCATCTTATATCCGACTTTGTATCAAAATTGTTGGCGTTACACATGATAGGAAATGTGCCCCAAACTGGTTAACCTAAACAAACAAAACTATGACTATGGGTTTATGTGCGTGAACATCTTTCAGTTCCCTCTGTGTTCTTCAGGCTCACATGGTGCCTATCCTGTTCCTGACAGCAATAGTCTCACAATTTTTCCTGCTTTCAAGCCCAGTGAAAAAGAGAATGTCTTTTTAAAAAAAAAAAATTATTTTAATCGTTGTTCAAGTATAGTTTTCTGTCCTTTACTCCCATCCCAGCCCACCCACCCATCCCTCCCCACCTCCCTCCCATTAAAAGAATGTCTTTGTACCAACTTTCCTTGCAGCAATTCTGAGGTTCACTCTGATAAAACCAGCTTTATGGTCACAGCACCCCAATCACTGTAATCTGGGGGATTGGATACCCCTTAAACCAACAATCTAAAGATTACTCTTCCTAGAGCTAGGGATGGTGAAGAACTGCCTAAACCACATACATGGCTGATGTTGGAGGGAAGTTTTCCATAGAAAGCATGAGATACTGTTTGTTCCTTAAAAAGAGGAGAAATTGTGCCGTACATTAAAGCATAAGTTTCTCCTCTCCCCTCTATTCTAAGATCTGGAGAAACTGTAAATTCATTATTTCAAACACCTCTTTTCTCCCTAAAAGGGGAGGTAGGGAATTGGAGAATAAATAGCTAAAATAGATTGCAACAAGGAGGGAGTAGGGTATGGGGAAAACATAATTATCAGACCTTCTCGGGTGATGTTCCTGGGTAGTCTCTAAGAAGTTTTTGTTTGTTCATTTGTTTTTTAATGAGGGAAGAAGGGCTTCATATACATCATTTGTTACTTCCTTTACTTTTCTCCAACCCTGAAGACTAATATTGTCTTACAGGCTATTTACCTAAAAATATTCATGTGACCGTTTTTATATGCTTTAAGTCAATTTCCCTGGCCTTTATTTCACAGACTAATGTTCTTTCCCTATTAGGTAAATAAATTCTTTAGAACTTAACATTTTCTATACTGTTATTTATATTAAAAAATATTTACTGTGTTTTGTCTTGCATAATGTGCTTCCATGTATAATGCGCATCCATGTTTTTGGCCCAAACTTTCAGGGGAAAAAGTCTTCTGTTTTAATTTTTTAATTTAATTTTTTTAGTTTGCTTATATTTAGATGATTGGTTTTTGTATTATAAAGGAATTTTACCATTTATTTTTGAACATACGGATACTGTTACTGCTTTCTAGAGTTACACTTTCAACACATAAACATAAATAAAAGAAGTAAAAACATTTATATAGGTAGGGAATTTGTACTACTAATGTATAATGCGCATCCTTATTTTTCCCTCAAAAATTTGGGAAATAAAGCATTATACACAGCAAAATATGGTAGTTATTAGAAGCAGTTATTTCTAACTTAAGCAAATTAAGTAACTGTCTGCTTTATACAGATGCTTCCTCCAATCTCTGATTTTTTTTTTAACCTGCCATATCTCCACATCAGCAGTTCTCAAACTATATTGTACATCAGGATCACCATTAGGGCTTGTTAAAACACATTTCTAGGCCATCCTCTAGAGTTTCTGATTCACTAGATCTGAGGTGGAGCCAGAGAATTTATAAGTTCCCAAGTGATCCTGAACCTGCTGGTCCAGGGACCTTCGTTTTGAGAATCCCTGTAATAAAATAACACGTCCCTGATCAATTTCTACTATCACTCCTCCCTGAAGCCTTCTATGATCTATCCAAATTGATCCTTCTTCTTAAAATGGATGTACTGGAACCTAAACACAGATCTCTTATCTACTGGACATAGCCCCAATTAAATGACAGGGTTTTCCAGATAGACACAACCTTCCGTGTATTTTGTGTGCAACCACGTGAAACCAGTGAATGTTCAGTAATTGTTGGCAGTTTCTGTAATTTTCAGTTGCTTGTTCTGTACTTGAACAAAACTTGTGCTATTATAAAAGTTCCATTTTATATTTATTTGCATCTAAGCTACAATTTTTAGGTGCAATTTTAATTTAGTATTGTTACCAGAAGTTTACGTATCATGGGCAGTACTGTTTGATCTAAAATGACCATCATCAGATTTACTGTTTAACTGTTCGGATAAATAAAAAATATATGTGGTAAGCTAGAGATGTTGAGAACTAGGCAGAGTTTTTGAGAGTATTAGTATCAGTAAGGTTTCTTTTATTTTTTTAAGATTTTATTTATTTATTTTTATAGAGAGAGGGGAAGGGAGGGAAAAAGAGAGGGAGAGAAACATTGATTGGTTGCCTCTGACCGGTGGACCAAACCTGCAACCCAGGCATATGCCCCAACTTACCATGAATTGAACACCCACTTTTGACTTTATGGGACAATGCCCAACCAACTGAACCACACCACTCAGGGATCAATAAGGTTTCTTTTAAAATATCTCCTCTGTAAGATAATTTGTTATTTTCTAGTGATTAATTTTAGTTTATCTCTAATAAGCACTGTCTTAAAAATCCAAATTTGTAAGCTGCATACTTAATCACTGTGAATCAATAAAACAGTTAGTTGTATTAACACTTCTAATTAAGCTTAATTCCTAATAAGTTTCCACTGTAAATTATTGTTCATCTAGCCTACTATAGTTGTGACATTGGAAAAAATCTGAAAATGCTTGCTTCAAATATCACTTGAGTACCTTCTGAAAAGTAAAACTCTAAAAAATATTCAGGGGTAAAGTATACTGATGCCTGCAACTTTGAAATGCATCCAAAATACGATGAATTAATGAAGGAATATGTGGTAAAGCACATGTACATCAAAATGGTAAGAATTACAGAATCTAGATGTTGGAAATACGGGTATTCACTGAGAAATTTTTCAACTTGTTTTTGAAAGTTTGACTTTTTTTCATAATAAAGTGTTGGAAAATGTTAACTTAAACTTACCCAGAATTTATGGAGATTATACGTATAAGTATATTGTGTGTATGAGATTAAAATATGAAATTGCTATTAAGTAAAAAACAAATATAAGCAATTTCATTAGGTTCAATGTATGAAGATTGTTCTGAATAAACATGTGTTTTTCAAGTCTAACAAAAATATTGATATACCATTAAATTTTTTAGTAGATACATTTTTTACATTTAATTTTTTCCTCATAACTGAAAATGACTTAATTTAATATTTGACTCACCTTAATACTGATTAATTATGCTACTCTAGCTGTGCTTAGATGCATACACTTATATTCCATTATTGAAAGTTTCTGCAGTCTTGCCTGCCCCCTTACAACCTATCAGCTGGGCCAAGACAAAGAAATATGGCCCAAATGAAAAAACAGAGTAGAGCCTCAGAAAGAGAGGTAAGTGAGGAAGATTTTGCCAACCTATCTGATGGAGAATTTAAAGATCTGGTAATCAAAATGCTCACAGATCTGATTGAGCTGGGTTGAAAAATGAAAAAACATGAAGGATATCCAAAGTGAAATAAAGCAGAATGTTTAGGGAACTTATAGTGATGGGAAGGAAACCAGGACTCAAAGCAACAATTTGAAATCAAAGGAACAAATAAACATCCATCCAGATCACAATGAAGAAACAGGAATTCAAAAAAATGAAGAGACTCTTACAAACCTCTGGGACAATATGAAACATTCCAATATCCAAATTATAGGAGTGCCAGAAGGAGAACAACAGCAGCAAGAAACTGAAAACTTATTTGAACAAATAATAAAGGAAAACTCCCCCAATCTGGTGAAGGAAATGGACTTCCAGAAAGTCCAGGAAGCCCAGAGACTCCCAAGGAAGTTGAACCCAAAGAGGAACACACCAAGGCACATCATTAAGTTACCCAAGATTAAAGACATGGAGAGAATCTTAAAAGCTCCAAGAGAAAAGGAAAGAGTTACTCTACAAAGGAGTTCCCATAAGGCCATCAGCTGATTTCTCAAAAGAAACCTTATAGGTAAGAAGGGGCTGGAAAGAAGTATTTGAAGTCATGAAAGGCAAGGACTTACATCCAAGATTACTCTATCTAGCAAAACTCTCATTTAGAATGGAAGGGTAGATAAAGTGCTTCCCAGATAAGATCAAGTTAAAGGTGAACTCATCATCACCAAGCCATTATTATATGAAATGTTAAAGGGACTTGTCTAAGAAAAAGGAGATAAAAAATATGAACAATAAAATGACAACAAACTCACAACTATCAGTAAATGAACCTAAAAGAAAAACAACAGAAATAAAAACTAAGCAAACAACCAGAACAGAAACAGAATCACAGAAATGGATATCACACAGAGGAATTTTAGTGGATAGGGGGGGGGAAGGTAGGAAGAAGAAGCATGGTTAGTAGGCATAAGGGAGAGATTAAAAAAATGGTATGGGAGAGGACTCAAAGAACCTAGTATATGTACAACCGATGGACGTGGACTAAACGGGAGGAATGCTGGAGGGTTGGGGGGCAAGGTGGAGGGGGATAGAGGGGGGGGAAATTGGGAAAACTGTAATAGTGTAATCAATAAAAAATATTAATAAAAACAAAACTGTGAACACTAAAATGGCAATAAACACGTAACTATCAATAAAAAAAAAAAGCTTATACAGTCTTCCTATATTTTGTTACCAAAGTGATACATCTTATTTCCCAGATGTACACAAATATATTTATAAAATCACCTCAGTTGTGGGGGAAATACGTAACACCTTAATTAACTGGTCTATTTGTTCTATACTTGTCGATCAAAATTTTATGCAGAAATTGTAGGTTAAAACCCAAACTGTGGAGAGTGGTAATAGTTGCACAACAGCATCAAGGTACTTAATTCTACTTGACTGTACTCTTAAATGGTTAAAGTAGTAAGTGTTGTTATGTATATTTTACCACAATAAATTTTTTAAAAAGGAAGGAGGAGGGGCATTTTTAGATAACCATAAAATAATGTGAAGGTCCAGACAGCTTGGCTGAGGTGGGTCAGAGGGTCAGCGTGCTAAACAAACACTACCTACCCCCCATTCCTACCTAGGTTGTATGAAATCTGACTGGATTTGAAAGCTGAGTAAAATCATAATTTTGGATATTGTTGCCATGAATTTAGTTCAGTTTAATTGGAGCACACAATTAAAATTTATGTTCTGCAGGAACTAGAGATCTCACCCATCTTTAGTACCTGACTACATAGTCTTTCCCACTGAGCTAGTTATTCTGAAAGAAGCCACTTACCTAACTAAGTGAAAAGTACACAGTAGGTAAGAAGCTTTAATTAGCAGTTGTTTCCAGTTGCTCATTCATACTTTAATTGGGGGGAAGGAGGTTGAAAGATCTCATTGAGTTGTATTGTATTTGCCCTGATGGAACTTGTCAAAACCTAATTCCACAAGAACAAATTAGACCTCTTAAAGTACCTGTTAAAGCAAAATGGGAAAATGTTATAAATTTAGCCATCTCAATAGAATTTTTTTCTCACTATAAGAAGCAAACAGATTTGAGACGTCTGGATTTCAAATGTAATAGATATAATTCCAAAAAAAAGGAAAACCAGCCCTGGCTGGTGTGACTCAGTGGATTAAGCACTGGCCTGTGAATCAAAAGGTCACCAGTTCAATTCCTAGTCAGGGCACATTCCTGGGTTGCAGGCCAGGTCCCCAGTTGGGGGTGTGCAAGAGCCAAATGATCAGTGTTTCCCTCCCTTCTCCTGTCTCTAAAAATAAATGAAATCTTTTTTGAAAAAAGGAAAACCAATCATACCTATAATGGAGTCATGTAGGCCAAAATTTATCAGACCATTATCCTAAAACAATTTCTTTTTTCTTGTAAGATATTACTTGTTTATTTTTAGAGAGAGGGGAGGAGTAGGAAAGAGAAACATCAATGTGCAAGAGAAACCTCAATTGGTTGCCTTTTACACTGTCCCCCAACCAGGACCTGGCAAGCCAGGCATGTGTCCTAGCCATGAATCGAACTAGCAATCTTGTTTGCAGGCCAGCATTCAACCCACTGTGCCATACCAGCTAGGGGCTAAAACAATTTATCTTGATGTCTTCATCTCTTCTTTCCTTTGTCCTGTTTTTTTTTTTTTTAAATAATGTTTCTCTTTTCTTATAGTTATGCTTTACCAGAAAGAGAAATGGGTGGGGGTTTTTCCTCAGTTGAAAATTAAATGAGAACATATATAAAATCACTTGTGCAATACTTTGGTTTTCCAAGTTAAAGAGATTAAAAGGTTAGTGTTGAAATGGGGAAAACACTGAATTTCATATATTTCTGTGCTTACCATCCCTCAAAGAATTAAGTCTTATAAAACAAAAGCAACTTGAGGGTTGCCTCCTTGGGTTCATTACAGAAGATAACTTACTAGAAGGATGGAGGAAATTACATAAAAACAAAATTCAGAAAACACCTTCTGCAGATGAATACAAGGGAAATCTAAAAAAGAAGACACTATTCTACTAGTAATGTATTGATGGTTTTGTCTCCTCAGTCTTTTAATGTAGAAAAGAGGTATAATATACCATAATAGGCTCATCTCATTAAGTGGGGGCTGCAGTGGAGAGAAGGATGGGGTCTTCAAGATAATGTTGTTATTTTCTCTTTTAATTTACAGAAGTTGCTGGGTGTGTTTTGCCACTGATGAAGATGATAGAACAGCTGAATGGGTTAGACCATGCAGGTGCAGAGGATCTACAAAATGGGTGCACCAGGCTTGTCTGCAGCGCTGGGTGGATGAAAAACAGAGAGGAAACAGTACCGCCAGAGTGGCATGTCCTCAGTGCAATGCTGAATACTTAATAGTTTTTCCAAAGTTGGGTAAGACCTTTAAAAGTAGCACAAATACATGCGATGTTATTATACATAACTCTGTGATCTTGGGTGTATTTTAAACTGAGCCATCTCTGCCTTTTTTGTGAATTATTCTGTTTCTGTTGTTTCCTCTCTAAATGTCAGACATTTATTTGTTTTGCTAACAGTTTACATTATTTTTACTATATCCCCAGATCCATTCATTTGTCTCTGCATTAGATGTTTTCATTTGGTTAAGTGGATAAAGGACTTGGACCTCTAACCTTGTGAATAAAGCTACAATAAAAAGCTGATTAAAGAGGTTCATTCTCTGGAGACCCTTGGTGTAGGAAAAAGAAAATAATACTGTGTTCTTCCTAATACTCTTAATTCTTCTATTAAGAAATAAAAGTAGGGAAATGAAAGGTTTAGTAAAAGACAGTGTCATCATCTTTGAAATCAATATATATGGTTTTCTTTCATGAAAACTGCTGTCCTTTTTCTGCAAATTGGCAGGGAAGGAACACTCCAAGATCTTCGAGGATGGAGCTAGCATTGGAAAAAAGTATAGCAGACTGTTGAAAGGAAGCTGTAACTAACACTGATGTTAACTTAGCATGTTTCATCACAGCCATATCTTTATAAACTGGTGTCTTTCTCTTTGATATTTATGCCATGCCAGTTATAACCATTTTTAATACCATACTTGGCTGTAGTCAAGAGGTATATGAAGGCAGTTTGAGTTCTGAGAAGGTCGGAAGGAATGACATTGCGGGGAAGAAGGTTCAAAGAGAAATTGGAAATAATTATTAGATATGTTGTTTTTCTAGACGTTAAAATCAGACACAATTTTTTAAATGAGGCAACATAAATGCAAATAATGAACTGTTTTTATAATATGAAAAGATGAATATTAAGAGCAAACAAAATTTCCATGGTTGTCTATATTATTCTAGCATAATGCATAGGAAGAATGCTAGCTTCCTATGAAATTAGCATTGTAGAGAAAGTAAGCACAAAAGAGTAATCCAAAAATTTTTATTATAATATCAAATCGGTATTTTAAATAATTTAAATTAACCTCAGGAAAAACAATCACTGCTGTAATCTTTAACGACATTGATATCTGGCTCACAAAGTCAAAGTTAAGTTTTCGTATTTAACTGTTTCTTTTCTTATTCGTTAGTTCTACTAAATTTGACAATCCTGGTTTTCAACTATAGGTTGTTGGGAATAGTGGGACGTATAGGATATTCAGATACATGGAAACACAAAAATTTTTGCAAGAATTCTCACCAGAAAGTACAAACAACATGAGATGAGACACTGAGTTGACAGTGGTTGGCACTCCCCGGCGAAGGTGAATATTTCAGTTTGGAAGATGGCAGTGGATAAATCTACCCTTTGGTGGTTTCAGTTCTAGGAAGCATGTTCTTAAGTCCAGTGTGGTGATTGAATGCTATTCTTAAGTATACCTTATGTTGATTTCTTTTACAAGGAAATAAGATGGCTAAATGTTGGAAAAGTCAAACCCTTTTGTTAGCCGTTTGTATCATGGTTTGGTCTTCATATTTTATCCTTAAGAATTGTTACTTCACCCTCAAATGATAGGTTCGAGTTATTTATGTCATGGAGATCTGCCACTTAAGTAAGCCACAGATAATCATAGAGATTTTTAGTGACCTCATCAGTGTCATGAAAAAAATTATATCTTTTATTTGAATAGTTTTATTAGCATCTTTTCTCCTGAAAAGATAAAAGAGCAGAGTCTTGTATTTGCTTCTTTCTTAACATCGCATGCTAAAGATACCTGCTCAGGAGCTGCTGTTTGAATGATATTCATAATTTTCTGGGCAGTTTTTTAACACTGACTCGAGAATAGAAGGCTTATTGTCAATTGGCAGCTATTGTCTATGAGTGGAGCCACACATGAATTGGCTTTCAGGTGCCATACTCTTCCTTGCTACGTATAAGTATGGCTAGTGATCTTGACCATACTCTTCCAAATACACCTTTTCAAATCAAGGTTCAAAAATAATTGTTGGTTAAAAGAAATTTCTTCTCTATAGAATTTTTTCATTGGAAATCAGAACTTAAAGTTGCCTAATGTTTTTTGATTATGTATGTACCAGAAGTTGATTTATACTCAAAACACTAGTAATTCTTTGCAACCATAAATTATTTAAGACCATACACCTGTAATAGTAATTGTTCTTTCTCACTATGTACCACACATATTATATAATGTCCAGTAGTGGCTTCTGATGATAGAATTTTGCCAGTAGATTGTTTTCTCTCTGGGCATATTTGCCATTCATTTTGAAGTTGACCATAGTTTATCTGTTTTTGTTAAGATAAGTTGAAGTTCCCTTGCCTGAAGTTTTTAATATTTGCTTTCAGTGACAAAATTTATAATTCAGGCATTGATTGGTTTATTTTACTACAGTGGTTGAAAATTAAGTGAATGCTTCAGTGGCTTCTTGTCCATTGTTCTGTGTTTCAGTTCCTGTTTAATAATGTGTTACAATACAATGGGAAAAAAGAGGTCTCCAAATGTAATCAGCCACTCCTAATTTACTGATCACAGCTCATTCTAACATAACACTATTTTCATTCAGTGATCAGTGTTTATCATTTGTGGCATTCTGAGTTAAATGTGTTTTACTTTTACTCTTCAGTGAACATGTTGAGGCATTCATTCATTTTCCTAAATTTGGGGCTTAGCACGTTATGATAGTAAGGACAAAATATCTATTTAACCAATGTAAACAATTCACATGATGGGAGTTTGTTAGCTGAAACAGTCCCATATTAACTATCTTTGTAGTGTATGTGTGACCCTTGGAACCTGACAATTAACCTAAAAGAATTTTCTTGAAAGTCATGATTAATCTTACTTTTCAGATTTGTGAAGTATTATGTGATCAAAACTTTTATCATTTTTTATTAAATTGTCTGTAAACCAGTTAGTTAATTGCCAGAGACCACCATTGGTCCCCAAACAACACTTAAAAAACACTGGCTAGAAGAAGGAATAAAAGATGAGGGGGTAAAAAAAAAAAACCAGAGGGGAAGAGATGATGGTTAACATTCTATGGGATGATCCCTGTGTAGCAGGTATTTTAAAAGTTTTTGTGTGGATTTAGCCTCATTCTGCTTGGCTACCTGGCAGAGTCTGCATCTTTTCTGGTACTTAGAGTGGTGGCCAGAATGGGGGGCAGGGGTGTCAAGTATGTGTTCTTAACTGTTGATAGGGACTATAGTGTGCTGCTACGAAAAACTTCAGAGGGCTTATAAGACTCACATTCCTCTCACTATTTGCCACCTACATTAGGGTTTGCTTTCTTTGGGCAATTGTATATATGCAACTACATTCTTAAAAAGAACACAAAGTATGGTCTGAAGACCAACAACATTGGAATCATCTTAGGAGCTGTTAGGAATGAAGAACCTTTGCCCCTTCCCTCACCAATCCCCAGTTTCACTTCTAAATTTCCATTTTCATGAGATTATCAGATAATTTATGTGCACATTAAATTTAAGGGGCATTACTTTTTTTTTTTTTTTTTTAGTTTTATTTATTTACTCTCGGAGAGGGGGTAAGGGGGAAAGAAAGAAAGGGAGAGAAACATTGATGTGCAAGAGATACATCAGTTGGTTCCCTCTCTCACACTGCTAACTGAGGGCCTGGCCCACAACACAAGCGTATGCCCTGACTGGGAATCAAACCAGCGACCTTTTGGTTCACAGGCCGGCACTCAATCCACTGAGTCACACCAACCAGGGAAAGGGGCGTTACTTTAAAACATGAAGGGAATACCAGTTGAAAAAGTTTATTTTCCATTATAAGTAAAGAATTTCCATAATGTTTAAGGCCAGGAGGTAACTTTTTTTTTAGCTAAACAGATAATTCAGGGGCGATATCTTGAGGGCAGAGGTCTTGATTCCTTTTTTTTCCCCCCATTTCTTTCAGTGATGTTTGTAATTTTCAGTGTACAGGTCTCTTTTGTTAAATTTACTCCTAAGTATTCTTTTTGAGGCTCTTTTTAATGGAATTGTTTCCTTAATTTTATTTTCAGATTGTTTTTGTGATTGTGTAGGATACAATTGATTTTTGTATTTTGATCTTGTATCCTGCAACCATGCCAAACTTGTTTAATAGCTCTGACAGTTTTTACAATCAATTGCTTAGGATTTCTTGTATACAAGATCATTCATTTGTGAATAGAGACAGTTCTACTTGTTTTTCAGTCTCAGTGCTTTTATTGCCCTGGCTACAGCCTCCATTATAATGCCAAATGGAAGTGGTAAGAACAGAGATCTTTGTCTTTTTTTTTTTTTTTAATCTTAAGGGAGGAACAGTTTTTCACCGTTGAGTATGTTATCTCTGGGTTTCCAGTAAACTTTATCAGGTTGACATGTTCCCTTTTATTTTACTGTTTTTACCATGAAACAGTGTTAAATTTTGTCAAATGCTTTTTCTGCATCTGTAGAGATGATCAAGTGGTTTTTATCCTTTATTCTATTAAGATGGTATACTACATTAATTGATTTTCATTTGTTAAACCAACTTTACATTTCTGATAAATTCCACTTGGTCATGGTGTATTACCCATTTTAGATATTGTTGGATTTGATTTGCTAAGATTATTTGTTGGAATATAATTGTTCATAGTCCCCTTTTTTATTTCTATTAGGTTGGTGTTAATGTCTCCTCTTTGATTCATGATTTTGGTAATTTGACTCTTCTCTCTTTTTTCTTGGTCAGTCAAGCTAAAGGTTTGTCAATTTTGTTAGTCTTTTCAAAGACTCAACTTTGCTTTCATTGAGTTTTCTCTTTATTTTCTATTACATTTATTTCCACTCTAGTCTTTATTGTTTCCTTCTTTCTGCTTGATTTGGGTGTATTTGCTTTTCTTTTTCTAGTTTTTAAAGGTGGAAGTTTAAGTTATTGGTGTTTTTTTAATAGATTTTATTTTTTAGAGCAATTTTAGGTTCACAGCAAATTTAGAGGAAAGTGCAGAGATATCCCATATACTTCCTGCCTCCTCATATGCGTAGCCTCTTTCATTATCAACATCTTTCGCCAAATACATTTGTTACAATCAATGAACAGTTGACACATCACTATTACCCAAAGTCCATGGCTTATATTAGGGTTCATTCTTGGTGGTGTAGATTCTATGGGTTTGAACGCATGTGTAATGACATGTATCTACTCCTAAAGTATAATACATAGTATTTTCACTGCACTAAAAATCTTAACCCCTGGAAACCACTGATGTGTTCACTGTCTTCATGTTTTTGCCTTTTTCAGAATGTTGTATAGTTGGAATCATATAGTATATAGCCTTTTCAGATTGGGTTCTTTCAGTTAGTAATATATACTTACTTTCTCCATGTCTTGGTAGTTCATTACTTTTTAGCACTGAAAAGTATTCCATTATCTGGATGCACCACAGTTTAGCTCTCCATTCACCTACTGACAGACAACTTGGTTGCTTCCAAGTTGGGGCAATTGCAAAAAAAAAAAAGCTGCAGTAAACATCTGTGTGCAGATGTTTGTTTTTGTTTTTGTTTTTTTGTTACTGTTTTTGTGTGAACCTAAGTTTTCAACTTACTTAAGAAAATACCAAGGAAAATGATTGCTGGATCATATGGTAAGAGTATGAGGGCAGACTCTAAAAATAAGGAATTTATTTATAAAAAATAGTGTATTTCTTGCATGTTGAGACTTCAGTCACCTTTAAAGTACTCTCCATTTGATACAGTATACCAATTCAGACATTTTTTTCACTGCTCAAAACAGTTTTTGAACTCATCAATTTTGATGTCTTTTAGTGCTTCTGCCATTTTTTTGTTTCACCTTTTCTACATCAGCAAAACATTTCCCTTTGAGGACTTTTGGGTAAACAAAAAAAGTCACTTGGGGCAAGATTGGGCAAATAGAAAGGGTGGGGCACAGGGGTCATGCCATTTTTTTTTTTTTTTTTTGGTCTAAAACTGCTGAATATTCAATGCAGTGTGGGCGGGTGGGCTCATAAATGGTCAAACATGTTGAAAAAGTCTCCAGAAAAATTCAGTGAAGCAAAACACAGCCTCAGCAACACTAGCTGGTACACTGATACAGATGGGTTCTTAGAACACTCACCTAGCAGGGGAAGTCTATACTACAAGGGACACGCCCTCCAGAAGATAATTCCAGTTTTTTAGAGTCCTCCTAGGTTTAGTTTTGTTAAGAAACTACCAAACTGTCTTTCAGAGTGGCTCTACATTTTGCATTCCCACCAACAATGAATTCCTGTTGCTTTATATTTTTGTCAGCATTTGGTGGTGTTGGTGTTTTGGATTTTAGATGTTAAGTGATAATGTCATCTACCTTCTTTGGTCAGGTATCTGTTAAGTCTTTTGATTATTTTTAAAATCAGATTACTTATTTTCTTGTTGAGTTTTAAGTTTTATTCGTGTGTGTATTTTGTGTAACAGTCCTTTATCAAGTATTTCTTTTGCAAATATTTTCTCCAGTCTGTACCTTGTCTTCTCATTTTCTTGACCTTTTTTAATGTAGTCATTTACAGCTATGAATTTCTAAGGACTGCTTAGATCTCTTTTTGGACCTGTTGATTATATAGGAGTGTGTTGTTTGACTCTTACATATATGTTAATTTCCCAAATGTCCTTCTGTTATTGATTTCCAGTTTCATTCCACTGTGATGAAAGAACATACTTGGCTTCTGTTCTTTTAAATATATTAGTGCTTGTTTTATGGTCTAACATGGTTTATCCTGGCAAACATTTCATGTGTGCTTGAGACGAAGGTGCATTCTGTTGAAGGGAGTGTTTTATAATTATCTAGTTGGTTCATAGTATTTTCAAGCCTTCTATTTCCTTGTAGATCTTTCACCAGTCTTTCAGGGAAAGTGAGATATTGAGGTCTTCAACTATTGTTGAATTATCTATCTCTTCAGTCACTTCCATTTTTGGTTTGCTTATTTTGGACTCTATGGTTAGGTGTGTATATGTTCCTAATTCTGTGTTGCTGATGGATTGTCCCTTTTATCATTATAAAATGGCCTTTGTTTCTACTAACAATTTTACAGTTAAAATCATCTTTTAAGTGTAGGCACTCCCGCTTTCATTAATAAGTTAGTAAATTCTTAGGTTACGTTCAAGTGAAATTTTTATCACAGTGTGTTTTTATTTGTTTTATTGTTGTTATCAACTAAACATCAATTTAAACTTACATATAGGGTTGAAAATAACAATCACCCTCAAAAAGTTATTTTAAAATATTAAGTGAAGTGTGAAGCTTAGAAAGGAAAGATATTCACTAGGGATAATTAGGAATGATTCCTAGGAGAAACCTTTCTTAGAGAATCTAGCAAATAAAATTAATAGTTGTTACAATTTTATTTTATGTTACAATATAATAAATAATATTAACACTGATATCAATACCTATTATTTGCCAACAGTCCGCTACTGTTTGCCAGACACTATATTGGTCACTTTGCCTATATATTTTTTAAACTTCTCAGAAACAAGAACATAGTAGATATTGTCCTTATTTTACAGATAAGAAAACGGAGTCAACAAATTTATTTAATGGAAGCCCATCTGCTTCTAGCAAGTAAGTGAAGGAGCCAGGATTTTAAATTGCTAAATTTCTTGTTACTATCACTAAGTGAGACAGCTACCAGGCCACACATGGTTAAGAAGTAGTTGTAGGTACTATAAGAGCAAATAGGGATAATGTTAATCTGTAAGATTATATTTAATTTTGAAGAAACGGGAAGGAGAGAAACATCAATGTACAAGAGATACACCAACCAGTTGCCTCTCTCATGCCCCCAACTTGGGACCCAACCTGCAACCCAGGCGTGTGCCCTGACTGGGAATTGAACTGGGGATCTTTTGGTTCGAAGGCCATCTGGTGCTCATTCCACTAGTCACACCAAAAAGGGCACATTGTGTTCTTTAACTCTTTTAAATGTTTGGGTTCACATTATGTGTTTTCCCTCTAAAATTCAAAGATACAAAATTCAGTGAAAAGTCTTTTTATCATGTCTGCCAGCCATGATGCCAAGTACTTTTTTGTTACAAATCTCTGGTGTTTCATTCTAGTGTTTCTCTTCTCTTTTCTCCTCTCTTCCCCTCTTCTCCCCTTCTTGCTTCCTTCCCTCTCCTTCTTCCTTCCTGTCTCCCTCTCCCTGTCTCCCCTTCTTCCTACACACAATCACAGAGAGAATCTACAGACATTTAGGGTAGTGTTAAAGGAACAAATAAGGGATTGGGAAATAGCCAGGGATCAGCAATTAGAGGAAACCGTTTCTACTCCTAGGCCTGAAAGTACTGGAGAAGGGGGCTGTTGACAGAACTTGACAAGAGCTGTAGCAGAAAGTGAAAGGTTGTTTAACAGGACCTGCAAATTTTAGAGAAATGCAAACTACCTGCAATGAGGCAGCCCAGGAAAAAATTCCCTTAACACTTTTTACCACCCTCTGATTTTCCAGCCATTCCATCATTGTTAGAACACATCAGAAACTAGAGGAGGGCAAGGTTGCCGGAAAGATGCTACTTGTTTGTCCACCCTCCCAGTACACAAAGCAGAGTGGAGAAAAATGAGGCGTAAACCAGGAGAGGCAAACAGAATATGAGCACAATTAGGTTATGTGTTAATATATTCTAGACTAGTATACTATACATCCTGTTCCATACGTGCTTTCTTTTTTTTTTTTTTTCTTTAGTTACATAGATGTATGGTTACTTATATAACCACTTTCCAGTTGACAGACATTTAGGCTGTTCTTTTTTTCAGTTCAGTTTCTTTATTTAGTTTCTGCAGCTGTTGAATGCTTTGTTTACATAAGTAAGTAAATGAGATAGATGAGTTTAAAGTAGTTTATTATAGAAATACCACTCAATTCTTTGAATTTCTTTTTAGGCTAGTTCTTTTTAGGCTAACTTTTTACTAGTACAAACAGTCCTGTCATAAACCACTGTATAAAATAATTTTATGTAGCTTTGTAAATATATCCATAAGATAAATGACTAGAGTGGAATTACTGGATTAAAGGGTATGTGCATTTGTAATTAATAGATAGATATCATCAAATTGGCTTTTGTAGAGATTATACCTATTTAATCTTCCCAACAGTGTATTGGAGTGCCTGCTTTTCCATTGCATATCTGCTACCTTAGCAATGACCAAAGCTCAGCAGAATATTCACTCAGGTATTTTATTTCTCTTTTATTTTGAAATATTTCATTGGTTGAAAAAGAATATAAGCTACATATGAGGAATAAAGACTAATAAACTGTCACCCATTTACCTATCCCTCAATTTTAGAAATAATCCTGTGAGTTCAACTTTTTATTATTAAGTAATGACTATTCCATTCATAACAATGTTTTTTTGTTTTAAAATTGTATAGATAATATGGAATAGCTGTAATATAACTATACCAGCTTTTTGTTTACATCAACTTTTTATTTTAGGACAATTTTTGATTTATAGAAAAATTACAAAAATAGTGCAGAGAGTTCCCATATATTCTACATCCCATTTCCTCTATTAACATATTAGCATGGTACATTTGTTATAATTAATGAACAAATAATAATTATTATTAAATAAAATTCATACATTATTCAGATTTTTTTAATTTTTTGCCTTATGTCTTTATTCTGTTCCAGGATACTTATCCAGAATATATTTAGTCATGTTTCCTCAAGCTCCTCTTGGCTATAATAGTTTCTCAGACTTTCCTTGTTTTTGATGACCTTGAGACTTTTGAGGAATACAGGCCAGATGTTTTGTAGAATGTTGCTCAGTTGGGATTTGTCTGATGTTCTTCCCATTATTTTGGGGTCAAGAGTTGGGGGTGGGGCAAGACTGCTGAGGTGTGAAGTATGATTTTCATCATAATACATCAAGGGTGAGTTATTTATCACTGGTGGTACTCACCTTGATCACCTGGTTAAGGAAGTATTTCTCAGACTTCTCCACTATAAAGTTATTATTTTTCCC
Source organism: Tonatia bakeri (assembly GCA_004024845.1). Classification (NCBI taxonomy): domain Eukaryota; kingdom Metazoa; phylum Chordata; class Mammalia; order Chiroptera; family Phyllostomidae; genus Tonatia; species Tonatia bakeri. Next base: position 63,985 of record PVIA01006206.1, read on the forward strand.
CCCTTATATACCAGTTTTAATGTTATTATTGCATTTTCCCTGTTCAATTTTTCTCATCCTTTTATTTTTAGCTCTGAGGGTTTTTTTTTACATTCATTGTGATATTGATATAGTTGGATTATTACTGTCAGATTTTCTGCATCCTATTTGTCCTACTTTTTTAAGTTTTGTACTTTATTTTCCTACTTAAGTATCTGTCCTTGAAAGCTCATAGCTTTTATTTCTTTAGATACTGCTTCTCCCCCATTCTTTCAATTCTTCTATAACTGTGATTAGGATTATGTTAAATATTTTCATTTTATCTTTCATATCCCTTCACTTTTGTGTTTTTCATCACTTGGGCTCTCTTCTGCTACAGCATTATAATTTCTTTTTAACTGTTACCCAGTTCTCATTCTCTCTTCAGCGTTGTCCATCTGCAGTTTGAGGGGTGTTCTTTTGTTGTTTGTTTTTCTTGAACTTTTCTAACTGTTTTTTAAATATGCCTGCTCATTTTTCAGACTCTCTTTTTTCTTGTTTATTTATAAATTATCTTGTATTTTATTCCATAATTTTTATGATGAGATTGGTAATAGGTATTTAAAGTCTTTGGTAGCCTAAATTTGTTGTTTTTCTTTTGCCTCTTGCTTATAGCGCTTTATTTCCTATAAGTGTGGGAATTGTGTTCATATTTATACTCTGTGGATATTCTGACAGTGAAGTAACTCCAAAAAGGATTTTCAAGGATGTGACCAGGCTGGAATTGCTTTCATCTCTAGGCTTTGTCCCATAGCACAGACAGATTTCTAACCTGAAATCTGTATGCTAGTTGACTATGGTTACAAATTCTTAGAAGAAACTATCCTCCTCGTCATTCTTTTCTTCTTGACAATAACAGTTTTCTTTGTTGTCTCACTTTATTATCATACGGATTTTTTTTGCCCTAGCTTACCCTTCTAAAGGTCTCAGGATCCAATTTGTGTGGAACCAAGACCTAGTATGACTTGTAGAAAAAACCCAGTGTTTTAGTTTTTATCCTTGTAATTTTTTCATTGAAGAAAAAGATCATTTGTCATCATAGAATATCCCATTTTCTGGATTTTATTATTACATTGCAAGAATATTAAGTAATAAGTTGCCCTATCTCTAGCACATCTTATGAACTGTTGGTCAGATCTCATTGACGAGGTTAGGAATGGGGTTTTTGTTTTGTTATGTTTTTGCAAGGATATTTCATAAATGTTTCTGTGTACTTACTACATCACAACTTGAGCCATATAATATATACTTATTCAAAGAGAAGATATTATAACTGACACCTCAGAAATACAAAAGATCATAAGAGACATTTATGAATAATTATATGCCAGCAAAATTAGTAACCTAGAAGTAAAGGATAAATTTCTGGAAACATACAACCTACCAAGACAAAATCATGTGAACAGACCAGTAACAGGTAAGGAGATCATAAACCTCCCAACAATGAAAAGCCCTGGGCCACACAGTTTCACTGATGAATTCTGCCAAACTTTTAAGGAAGAATAATCAGTCCTTCTCAAACTCTTCAAAAAATTGAAGAGATTCAGCATGACCCTGATACCAAAGCCAGATAAGGGCACTACATGAAAACTACAAGCCAATATCCCTGATGCATACAGATCGCAAATTCTCATCAAAGAATACTAGTAAACCAAATTCAACAGCACATTAAAAGGATCATACATCATGGTCAAGAGGAATTTATCCCCAGGATGGAAGAATGTTTAACACCTGCAAATCAGTCAATGTGATATATCACATTGATAGAATGAAAAGTGAAAGCTACATGCTCATCTTAATAAATGCAGAAAAAGCAAAAAAAATGAGTATAAAAGGAATACTTCAACGTAATAATGGCCATATATGACAAACCCCTGGCTGAGTTCATAGTTGGCAGTGAAAGGTCAAAAGCTTCCCCACAAAGATCAAGACAAGAGCATCCATTTTCACCAGTCCTATTCAACATAATACTGGAAGTCCTAGCCAGAGCAGTTAGGTAAAAAAAAGATGTAAAAGTTCCAAGTCAGAAAGAAAGAAGTAAAACTGTTTGTGTTTGCAGATGATATCTTATGTGTAGAAAATCCTAAAGCTACACCAAAAAAAAACCCTGTTAGAACTAATAAACTTAGTAAAGTTGCAGGTTACAAAATCAACATACAAAAATCATTTGTGTTTCTATACACTAACAACAAACTATCTGAAAAAGAAATAAAACCAGCTCATTTATATCAAAAATAATAAAATGTTTAGGAATAAAACTAAGAATTACAAGATATTGGTGCAAGAAATTAAAGACAAAAATAGATACCCTATGCTCATGGATTAGAAAAATTAATAATACTAAAATATTTCTTCTGTCCAAAGCCATTTATAGATTCAGTGCAATCCCTGTCAAAATTCCAGTGGCTTTTTTCGCAGAAGCAGAAACAATAATCCTAAAATTTACATGGAACTCCAAAAGACCTCTAGTAGCCCAAGCAGTCTTGAGAAAGAACAAAGCTGGAGGCATCACATTTTCTAATTTCAAACTATAAAGCTGTATTACAAAACTCTAGTAATCAAAACAATATGGTACCGGCCACACTAATACATAGGCCAGTGGAGCAGTATAAAGAGCCCAGAGTACATATACATTCAACTAATATATTATAGTGGAGCCAAGAACACTCAGTGAAGAAAGAATAGTATCTTCAGTAAATGGTATTGGACCCTGGATGATGTGGCTTAGTGGACTGAGCGCCGGCCTGCAAATCAAGGGGTCACTGGTTCGATTCAGTCCAGGGCACAGGCCTGGGTTGTGGGGCAGGTCCCCAGTGGGGTGTATGTGAGAGGTGACTACACAGTGATGTTTCTCTCCTCTTTCTCCCTCCCTTCCTGTCCATCTAAAAATAAGTAAAATAAAATCTTTTTTTAAAAACTGGTAATGGGTAAACTGGGTATTCACATGCAAAAGAATGAATTTGGACTCCTATCTTATAGCACTCAGAAAAAATTTAAATGGATTAAAGACTTAAATTTAAGACCTGAAACTGTCACCTCCAGCCAAGATGGAGGCATAGGTAGATTTACTTTGCTTCCTCGCACAACCAAAAGAAGAAAAACAACAAATTTAAAAACCAAAAATAACCAAAACTGCCAGAAAATTGAACTGTATGGAAGTCTGACAAGCAAGGAGTTAAGGAAGAAACATTCATCCATATCAGTAGGAGGGGCAGAGATGGGCAACCAAGGAAGAAAGAGCTCTCAGTGAGGCAGAAGCTAGCAGACCTGGCAGTCCCACATTTGCGTGCGGATAAACCGGGAGGAATAACAGGGAAGCAAGACAGACCGTGCAACCCAGGGTTCTAATGAAGGGCGATAAAACCTCAAATCTCTGACTGTAAAAATCTGTGGGAGTTGAGACGATGGGAGAAATGCCCAGCCTCACTGGAGGGTTCATTGGAGAGACCCACAGGGTCCTAGAACATCCACAAACCCACGACGGGAATCAGCTCCAGAAGGGCCCAATTTGCTTGTGGGTAGTGGGGGAAGTATCTGAAAGCCAGCCAAGAGCCAAGCAAGTTGCGCCGTTCCCTCTCGGACCCCTCACACACATACAGTGCCACAACACAACCACGTGGGGTGCCCCACCCTGGTGAATACCTAAGACTCCGCCCTTTACTGCATAACAGACGCACCAATACAAAAAAATAAGGCCCAAATGAAAGAACAGATCAAAGCTCCAAAAATAGAACTAAGCCACAAAGAGATAGTCAACCTATCAGATGCAAGGTTCAAAACACTGGTTATCAGGTTGCTCACAGAAATGGTTGAGTATCATCACAAAATACAGGAAAAAATGAAGGCTATGAGAAGTGAAATAAAGGAAGATGTACAGTGAACCATCAGTGATGGGAAGGAAACCAGGACTCAAATCAACAATTTGGAGCAGAAAGAAGAAACATTGAACCAGAACAGAATGAAGAAACAAGAATTTGAAAAACTGAGATGAGGCTTAGGAACCTCAGAGACAACTTTTAATGTTCCAACATCCAAATCACAGGAGTGCCAGAAGGAGAAGAGGAAGAGCAAGAAGTGGAAAACTTATTTGAACAAATAATAAGGAGAACTTCCCCAATCTTGCAAAGAAAATAGACTTCCAGGAAGTACAGGAAGCTCACAGAATCCCAAAGAAGTTGGATCCAAGGAAGCACATACCAAGGTACATTATAATTCCATTATCCAAGATTAAAGATAAGGAGAGAATCTTAAAAGCAGCAAAAGGAGACAATTATCTACAAAGGAGTTCCCATAAGGCAATGAGCTGATTACTCAAAAGAAAGCTTGCTGGCAAGAGGGGGCTGGAAAGAAGTATTCTAAGTCATGAAAGGCAGGGACCTCCATCCAAGATTACTCTATCCATCAAAGCTATCATTTAGAATGAAAGGGCAGATCAAATGCTTCCCAGATAAGGTCAAGTTAAAGGAGTTCGTCATCACCAAGCCCTTATTATATGAAGTGTTAAAGGGACTTACCTAAGAAAAAAAACGATTAAAAATATGAACAGTAAAATGACAGCAAACTCACAACTATCAATAACTGAACCTAAAAACAAAAACAAACTAAGCAAGCAATAGAACAGGAACAGATTCACAGAAATAGAGATCACATGGAGGGTTATCAGGGGGGAGGAGGAAGGGAGAGAATTGGGGGAAAGGTACAAGGAATAAGAAGCATAAATAGTAGGTACAAAATAGACAGGGAAGGTTAAAAATAGCATGGGAAATGGAAAAGCCAAAGAACTTACATGTACAACCCATGGACATGAACTAAGGTTGAGGGGGATGCTGGTGAGAGGGAAGGTGTAGGGAAGAACGGAATAAAGGGTAGATAAAAATGGGACAACTCCAATAGCATAGTCATAAAATATATTTTTTTTAAAGCAGTGTTCTATTAAACATTTTTTAAAAAGACCTGAAACTGTAAAACCTCTAGGAAAAAAACATAGGGAAAAGCTCCTTGACATTGTTCTTGGTAATAAGTATTTGGATATACACCAAAAACACAGGCAATGAAAGCAAAAATTAACAAGTGGGACTACATCAAACTGAAACACTTCTGCACAGCAAAAGAAACAATCAGCAAAATGGAAAAAAATAGCAACCTATGGAATAAAAATATATTTGCAAACTTCTAAGGAACTCATATAATGCAATAGCAAAAATAAATTTAAAAATGGACAAAGGACTTGAACAATTTTTTTTCCAAAGAATACATACAAATGGCCAATCAGTGCATGGAAAGATGCTCGACATCACTAATCATTAGGAAAGTGGGGTCAAAACCACAGTGAGATACCACCTAACACCTGTTAGAGTGGCTGTAACGAAAAAGACGAGAGAATAAGCGTTGGCAAGGCTGTAGAAAAATGGCTTATGCAATATTTGGGGGTATGTAAATCAGTATGAACAGTATGAAGAGCCCTCAGAAAATTAAAAATGGAACTATTATATGGTCCAGCTATCTCACTTCTGGGTAGATAATAAAAAAAAAATGAAATCATTATCTCAAAGAGATACCTCCACCTCCATGTTCATTACAGCATCATTCACAATAGCCAAGACATGAAAACAACTTAAGTGTCCACTGCTGAATGAATGGGTAAACAAAATGTGATATACACACAGTGGGAAATTAATTACACTATTAAATACTTAAAAAAAAAAAAGGAAATCCTGCCTTTCGCAACAACATGGTTGGATTTTTTTTTTTTAGATTTTATTTGTTTATTTTTAGAAGGGAAGGGAAGGAGAAAGAGACAGAAGGAAATATCAGTGTGTGGTTGCCTCTCACACACCCCCTACTGCAGACCTGGCCTACAATCCAGGCATGTGCACTGAGTGGGAATTGAACCAGCGGCCGTTTGGTTCACAGGCCAGCATTCAGTCCACTGAGCCACACCAGCCAGGGCAGCATGGGTGGATCTTAAGGATATTATGCTGAGTCACAGAGAAAACCAAATATATGTTCTCACTTTGTAGAATCGAAAATAGCCAAACTCATAGACATAGTAGAATGGTGATTGACAGGGAGTGAGGGATATTAAGAGATGTTGGTCAAAGGGTACAAACTTAACATCTAAACGATGAGTAAGTTCTCCCCTGGCTGGGTAGCTCAGTTAGAGTGCTCTCCTGATATGCCAAGGTTTTGAGTTCAGTCCCTGGTCAGGACACATACAAGCATCAACCAATAAATACATCAGTAAGTGGAACAACAAATACCTTTTCTCTGTCTCTCTGTCTCTCTCAAATCAGTCAGTCAATCAATAGAAGATAGATAAGCTCTTGGAATCTAATACATAGTATGGTGACTATAATTAACAGTACTATATTATATCCCTGGAAGTTACGAGACTAAATTTTAAGTGTTATTACCAAAAGATGGTGGTAGTACAAGGACTGAAGTATTAACTAACCTTATTATGGTAATCATTTCTCATATGTGTATATCAAATCATTACATTGTATATCTTAAATATTATGTCACTATTAATAAAATTGAGAATGTGTAGTTGTTTTTCTTTTCATGATAAGAATGACTAGTGGATATAAGTATCATCAGCTTGGAGCATCCATTAAAGTTCCTTATTAGCTTCTTTTTACTGGTTTTAGCAGAAATTAATAATTTTCATTGCCTGTAGATCTATTATTTTATTAAGTAGTATAGAAGAAATACATTGTAATTCTTTCAGTCTTTCTGCATTTATTAGCTTAGAATATTTATGTGGATGAATGGAGAAGGGGTTTCTGTGTCAACCCTTTTGTATAGCTATCTGCAGTGGATGAGTGTGCCTGTTTGTTGCAACTTTGTCAAGAGAATGTGTTCACAAACTAAAATTTTAGCCAATCTCTGAGGTAAGGAAAGATATCTCCTATCTTCAGTTACATTTCTTTGTGAGTGAGGTGGCCAAACTGTTATAAAGCAAGTAAGAATGTTGTAGATTGGAAAAGGATACTATAAAGTAAGTATTAAAAATACTTTTTCCAAACTTAAACACTTTTTCATGACTTCATGAAATTTTTATGAAAATTTTACATTTTTAATATTTTCTAAGCTATCAGTTACTCTCTAAGAATAGTCTACATTGTTTCCCTCTAATCACATGGCCCTCTATTATAGGAATTCAACCTGTTACTTTTCTGAGTGCTCTCATAAAATATATTATTGGCTTATTTTACTACTTAAAAACAAATATAACCTAGCCCTGGCTGGCATAGCTCAGTGGATTGAGCGTGGGCTGCGAACCAAAGCATCGCAGGTTCAATTCCCAGTCAGGGCACATGCCTGGGTTGCAGGCCATGGCCCCCAGCAAACGCACATTGATGTTTCTCTCTCTCTCTCTTTCTCCCTCCCTTCCCTCTCTAAAAAAATTAATTAATTAATTAAATATTTAAAAAATATATATAACCTTAAGAATTCAAGTATTTTCTTCAATTTACACTGAGCTGTCAGAAGTATTTATTTTTTACTTCATATCTAAGGTCTGTGAGTGGTCAAAATAAAGAAATTTCAAAACCACATTCCTATCCATAGTGATTCACTCTTTGAATACTCTTCTGCTATTGAAGTTTGTAGTTACACATTTCATTATGTCTTCTTTGGCCCTCATATACACCCCCTTAGGAGGCAAATGACTAGGATACCTTCAAATAAGGATTCTTGTGTTTACTGCTGGATCACTTCAGGTCTTGTTCACTAAGATTTAAAAGTAGATTAATTTTAAGAAGTATCTTTAACAGTATAAGACTTTTCTGGGTACACACTATGTATAGACACAGATAGCTGAATTGTAGGTACAAAACATAATTGTAGAATATTTTTTAAAATAATTGCCAATTATAGACCTAAATTCTGTAAATCTGCTGTCTTTCTTCTCCCTCTTTATTCCCAGATTTCCTGGCTCCATGAATTTTCCTTCTCCTCCTTATTCCAGACCTTTCAGCAAAAAGAACCTATCCTTTATTACTTACGTGAGAATTTCCTGAAAGACTTGTTTTTATACCAGAGCCTTATACCACAAACTTTCCCTCAAACATATAGGAGATTCTAACTCCTCTCCTATAGTTCTATTATGCTTAACTTGGTTTACCGTTTTTGAAGGAAGTAATACCTGATATTGATTGTTATTGCCTAACACTAAGTACTTTATTAAGAGCTTCATGTGCTTTATGTTAATTTTCACAAAAACAGAGGCAGATATTTTCATTGAACAGATGCAGAAATTCAGGCCTGAAATAGCAGTGTGTCTAGATTCCACATACATACATACATACATACAGCGGACCCTACCTAATTCTTACCCACCTTGTTATGTGGCCTTTTAAGGAACCTAATATGAGCTTCTCATAAAAAGAGAGAGCCCTGGCTGGTGTAGCTCAGTGGATTGAGCGTGGGCTGCAAACCAAAGGGTCGCCAGTTCAATTCCCAGTCAGGGCACATGCCTGGGTTGCGGGCAAGGTCCCCAGAAGGGGGCATTCGAAAGGCAACCACACATTGATAGTTCTCTCCCTCTCTCCCTTCTTTTCTTCCCCTCTCTCTAAAAAAGAAAAAATAAAATTTTCTTTGAAAAAGAAAATGAAACTAATATCAGGTTGACTTTCTTCAGGGTTATGCTTACCTGAGTTTTCTGATAACCCTTTGTTCTCTAAAAAGTAAGTTTTTTATTAATAAAAGTAATTCTCATAATGGAAACTTTGAAAATGGTTGGTATGTTTAAAGAAAATGTCTGATGATATTTTGGCATATGAGAGCTGCCCAAAAAAGTCCAACCATTGCTAATGTAACAAGAACGGTTTGTGCGACATCGATGTAACCTGGCAGCCAAGGAAAGTGGACTGGAATGCACATACATGAACAATGATGATTTGAGTCAGCATTTGTACTATGTGGCCATCACATTCAAAGTGACTAAGTGAGGAGACGAACAAATCTGTTCCCTGATTTTGCATTCAGCTTGAACATTCTCCCAGAAACTATTTGGATAACTCAGAAGGGCACAGCTATGGGCAGCTGATGATTGGCAGCTTCATCACAACTATGTGCCCACCCATGCATCAAATCTGTGCAGAGTTTCTTTGGCGAAACATCAGATCACCCAGGTGACTCAGCCCCCTACAGCCCAGATTTAGTGCCCTGTGATTTCTGACTTTTCTCCAAACTAAAATCACCTTTAAAAGAGCAGAGATTTCAGACCCTCAGTGGGATTCAGGAAAATATGACAGGGCATCTGATGGTAATCAGAACTGTGTGCGGTCATAAAGTGTCAACTTTGAAGGGGACTGAAGCGTCATTGTCCTGTGTACAATGTTTCTTGTAACCTTTATCTTCAATAAATGTATCTATTTTTCATATTACATAGTTGGATACTTTCTGGACAGAAACATGTAGTGTGTTCATAATTAATATTGCTATCTCTTTATGTATTAATGATAATTGATGGTGGAGTTTCTGTCATCACACTTCGAACTTTTTTGAAAGTAAAAAAATTTAATACCTTAGGTATGGTTTTCTACAAAAAGCAGACAATGCATTGTCTTTTCTCTAATAAGTTGTAATGTTTCTTGATTCTTTCCTAACTCTTATATCAAGCTTCTTTAGATTGATACTACTTTGTCTGTATTTGTACTCGATTTGGCTACAAAATCTTGTGGATTCTATTCTAGTTTATTCTGACTTTAAATAATCTATTATAAGATCAGTTTTCCCTAAATATCTTTCTCATTTTAGTATGTCTCTCACCAGGAACTTACTTCCTACCTATTGTGTCATGTTCTTTAAAGATCTAGTCAAGGTTTCTGTCAAATAACCCCCACCTTACTGCTTGATATACCAGCTTTAAAATATATATATATTTTTTTTTGAATAAAGTTTTTTTTAAGGTTTTGTTTATTTATGTTTAGAGGGGGTAGGGAGGGAGAAAAACAGGGAAGAATCATCAGTGTGTGAGAAACATTGACTGATTGCCTCTTGCATACCCCCAACTGGGGACCTGGCCCACAACCCAGGCGTGCGTCCTGACCAGGAATCAACCAGCAATCTTTTGTTTGGCTGACTGATGCTCAGTCCACAGAGTCACACCAGTTAGGGTTGAATAAAGTCTTTTGGCTAGTTAAAAGGTCTTTTAGCATTCCCCCTTTTCAATTATCGACTTCAAGTGTAGGTTAAGATTCACTTCTATTAATTAGTAGATACATACAGTCATTTTAAAACTCTTTAATCTTTAATTAAAATTTCATTAACAGGTATCTGTATAGTTTGTACTGTACTTTTATACATTTGTTAATTTTGCCTTTAAAATTTTCGGTTGTTTAATGTGTGTTTATTGTTTGCCCCTAACTAGATCAATAGACTCCCTGGAGGCAGAGGCTAGTGTGTTCAATTTTATTTACCTTTATTTTAATGCATAGTAAAATGTTATGTGTACAATAGGTGCTTAATAAGTACTTAGTAGTTGACCTTATAACCCTCAAATATTCTATGGGCTATTCTGTTCTTAGGATAAATTTTTTTCCCTTAGCACAAACTATGTAATCATAAAGAACTACAATGATCTTTAGTTACTTTTGTGGTGATATGCTATGTATATACACCTGGAGGAATGGTACTCTAAAACTGGATCTTTTATTCTTCGAGGTTTTGGAAGGGGAAGTTTTTTTGTCAGTTACTAGTTTGATTATCTAAAAAATTGTCCAAGAACATATTTTTTCTTCTCTGTTTACAGTAACTTCTTATTAGGCAAGGTAACTTACAGCCTGAGTTAGCAGGATATTTGTTCTAACATAATAATGGTAAACTCTAAACCTCCAAGTAGAGAGCAAAGATGAAACTTACATAAGCTTGTCTGAGGTCCTTAGACTTCTTAAAAACAGTGTTGAATGCTAGAGAAAGAGTTAAAACTCTTTAATACTATCCCATTAAAGAGTTTCCTATATACTTTTGAACTCTTAATTGAATTGGTTGTTGTGATATTATTTCATGTCCTCAATAAAATTTACATTTGTTGACTTCGGATCGTATAATTAATACTTTAAAAAAATTTTTAACTGATTGAGTCAGATACTTGTCAGAGGGCTGCAATTAGCTGTATTTGGTGCCCTGTGGAACGGCCAAAGTTGCCCTGATGTACTACCAAGTACAATGTGCTGAGAGCTTAGAGAGTCCCTGAAAGTGATGCCAATCGTCATCAAAAAGCATTTTTTAAGCACCTATCTGTACATGGTTTTGTCCTAGGCATTGTACAAAACGAGTTAAACAGACATGGCCCCTGCCCCCTGGGAGTTTTCAGTCTAAGATGATGCTGACATGGCCAGACATAAAGGATATTGAGACAACTGAACAAACATTGAACAAGAACATAAAGTACTAACATTATGCACAAGCAAAGGGGTAAGTGCGTTTTGTGGGATAGTATGTAAAGGAAGCCTCTTGGGACATGAACAAGGTGGGGTAGAGCAATTACGCCAAGTTAGGTTCGTTTTCATTGGGCAGTTGGGTTTGCATACGGACTTAATTAAAATAGAGATAGTACATTCCAGAAACAGAGTTCAACAAAAGGAAGAGTTGGAGCAAGAAGAGAAGTTTAAAAGTATATTGTTGGACTCTTGGTGGCTTCCAAAACTTGCAATTCTGGATGGTTCTTAATCTAAAAGTGGAGATGATGTTTTGACTTAACCAGTTAGCATTTGAGTTGGGTCTAGGGCAAAATCGTTCGGTGCAAAGAAAACAGCTCCATAACATGGAAACTTGAATATCTTCTATCTTCTGCAAGCAATCTATCTGTTTGCTTGTTAATTGTCTTTTATAAACCATTGGCCACTTAACAGAAACCTTGTGGTTCATGGGAGCTATAATCTTATTAGATTATCTTATAAAGTACCTAAAAATGCTCATTAAATTGTGTTCTGTGTTATAAACTATAGCACTCGTAACATGGAAATTATTTTTCAAGAATTGGTCCGTATTTTTGAAGATACCTTTCTATCTCTGAGAAAGGTCCTAGGAATTCCAGGTAGTATTATAAGCAATGCCAGCAGATGTTGAACACCAAGTATCACCTGCCTTTCATTTTATTAATTTCTTATTTTCCAAGATAATGCCTTTAACACCATTCATACATACAGACTTGAATTTAAATCACAGCTGCAGTAAATCTACATTTTCAGTGTCTTCCAGATAAAACTCATTACTTCTTTTTCAGTAGACATGGACTTAGGAGTTTCCCCAGTAGTTCTCAGCTCACTATTTGATTTCATTTAAATGTGAAATGTGAAGATTTGAATTTACCCAAAATATTAGGGTGTAGTTTTTTTTCACAAAAGCTTTTTTATTGTACAAAAGAATTCACAACAGATTTTCTTTAAATTGCCATCCACTGTTTAAATACAATGCTATCAAAAACATAAGTGGCACATCCCACTGAGGCATTAGAAATTCAATAATGCCTATTTAAAATATTGAGCCCTTTTTATGCCCTGACATATTTTAACTTGCAAGGTGCATTTATTCACACTTCTTCCTTCCCGTTAGAATTGAGGGCTAGAGTCTTGCCTCGCCTCACTTCCTGTAATTCTTTGTGCTATAATCTGACAGTAAGAAGAATCTAGTGGCTATTAGTATTTTCTTTTTGTGACACAAGTCATGGGGTACGAGCACACGATAAGCTTCCTGACAGCAGGGGTATGATTCAGGGAGTCATCCAGGGGACGTCAGTGATTGTTTATTCACCAAATAGCTGGTCTAGATCATCTTTAGTTCTCAGAAATACCTCCTGTGGGTGGCAACTTTATTATTCTAATGGTATAGAATACCACTAGACATTTAATCTTTTAATTATGCAACTGATCTTAGACTAGTCTATCTGGTAGAGCCTTGAGTGGTTTAGACAAAATAAACTTAAAAGCCTACACAGAATTTTGTCAAAAACACTAGAATTAGGGACCACAATTCAGCCAGAGTTGTGATTTAATCCAGCATATCTTTTCTATATGACCCAAAGGATGAGCAGAAAATTTCCAAAATGAAAAGTGAGGGTTTTGTTTGGGCAAAAAGAATCCATACTCAATGATTCGGGAAGAAAACTGAAAATTGAGCTAATTTTGTTAGAACCTTCTGAGATTTTTAAAGGGAAGATAATTCAAACATCTCTAGATTATCCATGTTCATGATAGAGAAAAGTGGCAGTGATGAATTACTTTCAGGAATTATATTTTTGTTCAAATTAATTTTTATCAAATTTTTAGGAATTAACTTGCTTTACTCCATCAGTAGATCATTCTAAGTACCATGTTGAAAAGAAGAGGGGAAGAAGGTACATTGGAAGCATGTAAAATACCTCTTTCCATGTAAATTCTGATTCTGACAGGGTAGGAAATAGTCTTATAACTTGGGCTCAGTACAGAATAATGAGAAAGCAACACCTAAAGATTTCCTTTTTGGAGCTTTTGTTCTAGTTTAGGACTTGGCAAACTTTTTTCTGTTTAAAAAAAAAAAAAGGTATTTTAGGCTTTGTGTGTAGCCATGCTCCAATAAAACTTTATTTATAAAACCAGGCAGCCAGCTGGATTCGGCCAGTGGCCATAGTTTCCCTGTTCTAGTATGTGGAAAGAGAATTAACAGGTAAATTAGAGTCTGTTAGCTGCTGAGTGCTTTGGGAAAAAGAAAACTAGAGCCAAGTAATCAAATAGGGAGTATAGTGAGGTGTAATTTGGCCGGGTGGGCTCACTGAGATCATAAAGAGGAACCAGCAAAGGAGACTGAAAAGTTAGGGCCAGTGAGGTGGAAAGAAAATGAAGAGATGGTGATATCCTGCTCATGCAGTGAAGAACCATGTAGTAGGAAGAAGGGAAATCTGTGTCAGATGTTGCAGATGTTGCTGATAGGCCAAAAGAAAGGAAAACCGGGATTAGATTTAGCAATGCATAGGTGGTTAGTGACCTTATTGAACAGTTTTGTGGAGTAGGTTCAAGAGAGAACTGAATGAGAGCAAGAGTGAAAAGAGATAAGTCTTTTGAGGAATTTTGTTGTAAAAGGAGCAAAGAAATGGAGCAGTTGGGGGGAAAGGATCAAGTGAAGAGTTTCTTTAAGATAGAAGAAACAATGACGTTTGTTTGGAAATCATCTGAAGAGTAGAAGAGAATTGCTGGAGCCGTGAGTTTGAGTGGTGAGGAGATGAGATCTGGTAGATGAGTGCATGTGCTGTAGAGTCTGTGGTGGTTCTCACGTGGCTTCAGTTTCTGATTAAAGAATTATCAGTAGAGAACATGAAAGTTGAAGTGTTGTCTTTAAATGTTAGTACCAACATTTGAGGGGTCTTTGGTGATTCACTGTAATGACTTATTGTGCCTTCTGAGGTAGTTACAAACTTAACCCAGCAAGTGTGCGTATTGCGAGGATTAAACCCTACTTTATGAGATTAAATAATGATGCGAGTAGTGCCTGTGGCACAGCGCCTAGTATCGTACAGACATTTAAGAAGTGCTGATGTTAGAGTATGTAGAGTCAGTGTACCCTGAATTAGGCTTACTTTATCTGTTTGGTCTCAAAAGATGCCTTGTCATAATTTTAAACGTTATGTGAGTTGAAATTTGACACTAGTAAATATTGTCAAAGTGAATATGCGAAATTTAAATCATAGGTGGTTTGATGGCTCTCTGAATATTCTTTCTACTTCACAGTGTCTCTCTTCATACAGAAACTAGTGACCTTACTGTCTCCAGTGATCGGGGGAAGCACTGATCAGAAGTTCTGTAGATGAATGCTTGCTCTTATATGTTTATTTTATCATCATATTGCTATGTTAATTTCTTTATACATTAAAAATAAATTGTTTTGTGTATAGCATCCTCCTGTAGATTGTAAGCCCTAAGAAGGTAGGTAAAAACACTTGTACATTTCTAAGAAAGTATCTCAAATAATAGGATGCATGTGGCCGGTATTCAACAAATACTGTTATTATTAAATCAAGGTTTCATAATCTTTTGATTAAACTTAGATATTCAGTTCTTTAGTCCCTTCCACTATTCTGGAAAATTCTGTAGCTAAATTACATTATTGGACTAAATGGCAGTTAATTAGAATACTTCCAAATGTAGCTATTCCAAATAAATTCCAGAGGGAAGTAATAGCAAAATTTCACAGTTAAGCACATAATAATAGAAGCATAATTGGCACACACAGCTGTTGGAATGCCATAAGAACTGGTATTATGATAATTAAAAGAAGCTTGTTGGAGAATAATACTCAACTAATTATGGCATGTTGAAAATCAAAATAAGATAGATTGACTTTGTGTAACTACAAGAAAATAGGCTTGGTTACTTTCACACACTATTCCAAGGAAGTAATGAGTGAAGTCAAAGAAGTGATATTCTTACCAAGTACTAAAGAATTTAATTATGACTAGGAACTGTTTAGGAAAGGCAGGCTGAAAAGGCCATTTCATTCTGTAGTTACCAATGTGATTAAGAGAAAAGTGAGAGAACTATTTCTTTTATAAGAAGCAACTGTTTGAGATTTTAACCTTATGTTTACTGATACAAAAAAATATTTAAAGAGGCTTTTTTTTTTAAGTTTAGGAAGTAAAATTTAGCTATTCATGCAAATGCCTGAGAAATTCTAAACCTCTTCAAATCTAGGGTCCCATCACATTTATAACAGTATTTCTAAACATCAGAACAACCTCATTAAAATATTTTATGGATCTTTGGAAAATATTGAACAGGTCATTTTTAAAAATCTGTCTTGTGTTGAAACTTTATTTTCTTTGTCTCATAGGTCCAGTTGTATACGTCTTGGATCTTGCAGATAGACTGATCTCAAAAGCCTGTCCATTTGCTGCAGCAGGAATAATGGTTGGCTCTATCTATTGGACAGCTGTGACTTACGGAGCAGTGACAGTGATGCAGGTTCACTATTTAACTCTATTTAGTTATATTACTTTTGATGTGAAGATCTGTGAAATAGACTTTGTTAGGAGTTTTAAAATTTATTTTGGACAATTGCATTTTCATGACCTAAAAATAATATATAAAAAGCTACTTGGTGAAAAGTCTTCTTACTCCTGTTCTTTATTTGCCCAAGTTCTCCTTACCTCCCCACGTAGCCACTATTATTACTTTCATATATATTCTTCCAAACTTTCTTTGTGCATATGCAAGAAAAAATAAATATTGGGTTGCCCAAAAAGTCCATTTTTTCCATACAGTGGCTCTAGTAGCGCTTAGTTGTCTTTAACTTCACTCAGAACAATTTTGGTAGATTGTATTGTGACAGTTGTCATATCAGTGTGTGTGTGTTTTTTTTAACTTACCAAAATTGGTGAATTTTTGTGCAGCCATTTTGTACTGAAGATGGAAGAAAATATGCATTTTCAGCATATTATGCTTTGTTGTTTCAAGGAAGGTCAAAATGCAACTGAAACACAAGAAAATACTTGTGCAGTGTATGGAGAAGGTGCTCTGACTGATGGACATGTCAAAAGTGGTTTGCGAAGTTTCTTGGTACTATTGGCATTTTAGTCAAATAATTCTTTGTGTGGGGCTGTCTTATGCATTAGAAGATGTTTAGTAGCACCCTGGCCTCTACCCATTAGAAGTCAATAGTAGAAGGTAGCCAACATACTCAAAATTTCCAAACCAATAAAGTTATTGGCAAAAATGAAAAATGTGTCCTTTATTTTACGGAAAAAAATGTAATGGACTTTTTGGCCAACACAGTGTGTTCACACACACACACACACGTTTTTTTTTAACCCAAATGAAGTATTTTGGAGTTTCATCCCTCTTTTTTTACAGTGAATTTTGGAGATCTTCTCATGTAAGTGTGTAGAAATTTGTATAGTGTTCTATGTACAGAATAACTACAATTTATAACCAGTCTCTTGCTGATTAGAAAATGTGTTGCTTCCAGTATTTTGCTATTACAGAACAATGCTATAATCAGTAACTGTTGATGACAATTAGAGACTTAAATTTTCAGATTTAGTCCCAGGCCTTCAACTCAACTCTTTTTATATGCCTCTTCCTTAAAGATTTTCATCTATCTTTGCTGTGCTTTTTGTGTTCCAGTCCATCTTTTGACCTAATCTTTCCTCAAATCCAGTTTTACAATAGCAGCTTGACCCTTCTTAAATGACCTCTTGTGACTGCATACTCAGTATTATTGAAATCAAACATGTCTTTCTCAATTTACAACCTAAATTTATTCCCCATTATAATTTATCTGTACTTTTAATTCCTATTCTTTTTTCATCTACTTAATTTATAGTCTACATTCTTAGAATTGCCTTTGACTTTCTACTGCCTATATGCAGTCCACTGACTAAGGCCAAGCAATTTTCATTTTGATATGTCTTACATTTATGGCTTCCTTTCCACAGTCTTCACCTCGTGATTTCTTGTCTCTCCCCCATTGTAACCTGGATGGCTAAAGGAGGCTCTTGATTGGTTCTTGTGACTTCATTCTTTTCTATCAATCTGTCCTTTCAAATAAATCTTCCTAAAATAATACCTTTGATGTCTTCTTTTTTTTTAATCCTCACTACAGGACATTTTCTCATTGCTTTAGAGAGAGAGGAAAGGAGAGAGAAACGTCAGTGTGAGAGAAACACCTGTTGGTTACCTTTTCATATTTGCCCCAATTGAGGATCGAACCCACAACCTGAGTATGTGCCCTGACCAGAAATCAAACCCACGACCATTCAGTTCCGGGATAATGACACTGCAACCAACTGAGCCACACCAGCCAGGGCTTCAAATCTTATTTCAAGCTTTCCATCTCCTCTTCCTTAAGTAGCGCTTCTCAAAAGCAGCACCTAGATTGGTTAAGCATTTCATAAGTAACTCTGTAAATACACTTAGGTTTATAGATGGTATAACTTGCTTTTCTTTAATATAAATTAGTGTATGAAAGAAAAAGTGAGTTGAAGCAGGTTCTCAAATAATATGTCTTTCAGCATCATTTTATGTTGACAAAATAGTGTGGGAACTTAACTCTTGTTTGTATCAATTAGCTTATGGTAAAATTAGTTTTATCATTTCACTAATAGAACCTGTCAATACCATGAAAGTGAGGACTTACTGTATATGTAATATTCCAAAAATTGCATATAACCTATCTGTGCCAGGGTCCATAGTAAGCAGTCCTTCTGGTTGCTCCATTAATTGTCATGGTGAGACAGTTTTGCAAGGCTTTTCATAAAATGTTGGTGATGCCCCAAAAATCTGGATATAATCACTGGAATGAATCACAAATAGTAAATTATCATTTGTCATGAGTGTGTAGTGGATAAAGATTGAGAACCACTAGCTTGAAAAAGATTTCATTTCCTTAACCTGATTTGTTGTGCAGGCTCCTCTGCCGTCTTACTTCATTCTGCTTTGATAGTCCATTGGGCTGTCTCCTATGGGCTGCCCATCCTTATGTTGTTTAGTGTTCTTTACCTCTGTTCTTTGGGTTGTCTCACCTCCCTGCCTGATACCTGTGCTTGCAGTTCCCTCTCTACTAATCCAAATCCAGACCCTCCATTCAGGCTTAGTTCTGCCACTTTTCCTCCTTGAAACTGACCAGGCACCTCCTGCCCACTGTGATTTCTTTTTCCTCTGCATTAGTGACATTTTTTTATTCTTCAAATGGCAGCTACTTCTGTGCCAACCAAGTGATATTTCTTATATAAATTATCTAAATTATTTAACTTTTCCTGTATTCAGGTCTTACTTTTCCTATTAGAAGGTAATTTGCTTGAGAGTAGAAACTATCTTATTTATACTTATACATTCCTGTATAATATATTCATAGAGACTAACACTTAACAGGCTTTCATAATACATTTCTTTTTTATATGATCTGTTCCATCAGGTATAAACCGGTTTGTTCAGTTGATTATATTCTCTGTAATAATTCGTTTCACTCCAGTAATAAGTATCAGTACATCATTAGATCAAAGAAGTTCAGGGTGATTCACTAGGATTAACAAAGACATGAAAACTTAGAGCACGTTATACACTATTTAATATACAAACACATACAAGTGTATATTTGTTGCAGATGAGGAAACTAAGGCCTTCTGAGACTGATTTCTCTTAAGACCTAATTGAGTATAGGAAATGGGATTGCTCTTCCTGAAAAGACTTTAGACTAAATCAATCTTAAAAGCTTTTTTATAATTAATAGAACAGGTCAGCAACACAGGATCCAATTAGGAATATAGTTTGTATCCTCTACAAACGGCTACCAGTTGTATCCTAGCATTTTGAACATTATTGGTATGATTCAATCAAAAAGTTAACACTGAGCTGAGGTCTGCATAAAATATAAAACAAATTGAAAGTTCTCATCCCGAGCCTCAAGGAATGTAGCCTAAGGCAAGGTGTACATAAATGAACTGGAGAATAGTTATAAGGTTATATAAGCAAATGTGAAGAGAGTGTAGAAGACTCCATAAGCAGTATTTTAATTCAGTAAAAGTGCAAAATCATTTGAAGTTATGAAAAAGGTAAGTCTTAACGCTGACTTTTGAAGGAAATAATTTGGATTGGTAGAGGGAAGAATTGATACAAGCAAGAAGACAAAAATAAACATAATGGTTAATGGTGACAATAAAGAAAAAGACCTAAAATTATGATAATACATATTTATTAGGTGTTACCATTTAGAAATAACCTTTACATGTATTGTCTCACAGGAAAATATTTTTATTTTTTAGCTCAGAAATGAGAGATCAGCTGTGGACAATGGGTAGTACTGTGTGTGGTCTGAGAGTATTAGGAAGACTTCTCCTTACCTGAGATATTGCTAGGAATGCGCCCCACTGTGCAATCACAAGTGTTGAGGACTTTCTTTTTAACACTTTCCTGTTTGATTGTTTTTTTCTTTTGTTCTCTAACTGCTATATAAGTAAATCAGATTAAGGAATCAGACAACTATTCCTTCCCCATTTATTCCCTTTTTTTTATGAACCAGTCTTAGATTCAATCTCTGTTAATTGTGAGGAACTTAAATAGGAACTTCCAGTTACATTTTTATTGAACAGGCAACACAATAGTTCACTTTTCCCCACAGTACTAGGCTGAAGACCCTTCAAACACTGATGCCTTTAATCCTTGTGACAATCCGGTGGTGTAGATACTATCAATTATTCCTAGTTTACAGGTTTAAAGAGTTTACATGTCTAGTACCATATAGCAAGGAAGAGGCATTAAGACTTCTATCCTGAATCTTGGGCTCCTTAAGTGAAACCTGGTCCCAGAGGCAGCTGGAACATTTTATCCTGGAACAATGGAACCTTAATATCACCTAGTTCCACTTATGCATCTAATATAAAGACAACCCCCATAAGCACTGTCCATTCTTAATTACACTACAATTAATTATCCTAAATTCTAACTAAGAAAACCTATTAGTTCATCACTATTCCATCCTCCCATTTAAAGGTAAGGTTCTTACAGGCAGTGCTTTAAAAGATCAGGACTCTTAGCCTTTCAGCATTGGTGAACTGTAGGCTTAGCCTGGATATGAAGGTCTAGCTTTTAGCTCTGAAGCAAAAAATAATAATTTTTTTATCCAAACCTATAAATCTGTAGGCTTTTATTTTTTACATGGATAATAAACTCATAGAAAAGTTCCTGCCCTGTCTGGTTTGTCAGTGGATTGAGTGCTGGCCTGCAAACCAAGGGGTCACCAGTTCGATTCCCAGTCAGGGCACATGCCCAGATTGCGGGCCAGGCCCCAGCAGGGGACAACCACACATTGATGTTTCTCTCCCACTCTTTCTCCCTCCTTTCCCCTCTGTCTAAAAATAAATAAGTAAAATCTTTAAAAAAGAAAAGTTCCTGAGGAATTTCTTAGTTCCTGAATCTCCAAAATTGAAGTCTTAAAAATAATGTTGTTTTTTTTTTAATTTTATTTTTCAATTAACAGTTTACACTTGGTGTTATTTTTATTAGTTTCAGGTATACGGCATAGTGATTACACAATTGTATACTTCACAAAGCATTCCCTCTGATATTTCCAGTACCCACCTGGCATTATACCTACTATGTATAACAGTGTTATTGACTATATTCCCTGTGTTGTACTTTACATCCCCATGACTGGTCTGTAACTACCAGTTTGTACTTATTAATTCTTAGGCCTTTTTTACTCAGTCCTTCCCTCTAGCAATCATCAATTGTTTTGTATCTATGAATCTGTTTCAAAAAAAATAATCAGTTTTTAAATCTTGCCGCACAAAACCAGAATATACATGATCATACACAAAGTTTGCTGTTTTTGTATTGACCAAAATTAAATGAGTTTCATTGCTTAATTTACTTTTCATTTATTGCCCTTGATTCTGACAGTAGCAGTAGTATACTACAGGTTATACTATTCTGTTTTCTTTGCAGCATTTATATTTGCCCACTTGTCTGATTTGACTGTCTCTCACCTCCAGAACACATCTAGTTAGCTCACCGTTTAATCCCCAGCACTGAGGCCTGTGTCTGGCACAGAATCAGAGTTCAGCTGAATGAAGGACTGTATGCAAGTGAGCATGTGTGGTGAGCCTGAGCACAAAGCTTCTCTCTCCGCTTCGGCTGTAACAAATGGGATGATGGACCTTCGCTCACTGTTTGCCCTGTTTTCTTTTTTGTTCCCTCATCCTTAGACAGCTGGTTGTGAGGGTTTAACTGCTGTCCCTGAGAAATAAACTTCACCTTACTATTCAGTCTACACCCGAATATTCACTCTGCTTTCTATTTCTAAACCCTAAATTCTAAACAGAATAACCCAGCAAAGGAACTTAGAAATTTGTTTGCTAACATTTTGAGAGATAATAAAATGATATAAAAATGGAATATCCTGGAAAAGCATTATAGATAAAGACGGTCTACTTTTGCCACCATTGTGGGATTAGGGTTTAAAATATTGTGAGCCAGACCATTTCACTTAAGGACAACTCAAAATGATCACCCTTCACATGGCAATGTGTGAAGTTGTTAATTTTTACCTGAAGACACTCAAGAGTATCAGGTAATGATGCCATGGTTTATGGCCATTTGGAAGAGCCTGGCCTCCTGCCCTTTAATGTTACATCTTGGTTAGATAAGGTAGCCAAGTGCAAGTTTGGGCTATATGCCTGACTAAAATTTTTAAAGCATCCATTTTGGTCCTCTCCACATACTTTTATAAGACATTTTTACCTGGATTAAGTCCGTTATCCAGAATTTCAGTTTGCCCTGATCATTCTCAGCTTTACCTTATTTCATACCTCCTTGCAGTCCATCCACCCAAAAAATTATGCTGCAATAGCTGACATAAAGGGCATCTTGGTTTTGAAAAATATCTCATAAGCTTGTTTTCTGAGTGTACATTATCCCTCACAGCCTATAGTCTTCCCTACCTTCTTTCTTTGCCCTCCTTGCCTGCCCGCCCTTCTTTTGCCCTCCCTCCATTCAAAAATATAGACAGGTCCTTTCTAATCCTTTTTTCCTGGCTTGGTCCTCACCTGTGATCAGTAAAGCCCTTTACAGTAGAGTCCTCCTCTCAAGCTATTACTTCACTGTGTGATGGTGCCTGAGTGGGCTAAAAGCTCAAGACTCTGAAGTAGTTTCCTTCCCCTGTCTTAACTGCCAAGAATAATCCCTCAGAGAAGTATGTTTAATTTGTGAATAATTGAAACTTTGGCTAAAGAGAGATCATTTGAGACCTATAAAAGAGAATTTTCTTGGAAATTTTCTAGTTAAAAATAAGAGGCTTACCAACAGAATAATGCTGTTGAGAGAAGTATATGGTTAAGTAAGATTGATCAGCAAGTGAAAAGTATGGAAATGCACAAATAGAAATTAATCATACACTTCTTGCCTTCTGGGATCTAAACCAATTGAGAAATAGCCTGAAGACCCAGATGAGAGGGGAAGGATTGTTTTAGCTTCATTATCCCATAGACAAGGGCACTAGGGGGTTCCTGGACTAGAAAAAATGACTAGAACCTGCAGCCAAAACTCCATGCAGCAATCTCCCAGTGTAGGCCTTGGAATTGCATTTCGGGTGAGTTAGGTGTGTAGAGCAGGCATTTTGCCAACCAGAGAGATCTTTCTCTATCCCAGACACCACTGAGTGAGGAGAAAGAACCAAAGAGAAGTGAGTTTTCAGACCATCTCCTGAAGGCAGGTCCTGCCCCTTAGCTGACTAGGCTTACCTCCTAGTAGGAAGAACTGGAAAACAGATGCTCTGCTAGAAGACAAATAGGACCTAAAGTAGCCCAGGGAAACCAAATCAATTTAAAGGGATGGAAGCAAGAACCAGAAGTCCCCTCTCTTCTATTCAAATGTAATCAACCAGACAGGCATGGCTCTGTTGGTTGAGCATCATCCTGAAATGCAAAAGGTCTTCAGTTCAGTTCCAGTCAGGGTACATGCCTGGGTTGCAGGCCTGATCCCTGGTTGGAGTGCATGCAGGAGGCAACCAGTTGATGTTTCTCTCCCTCACTTTTCTCTCTCCTTCCCCTCTATAAATGAATGAATGAATATATGTACCGTATTTTTCGGACCATAAGATACACCTAGGTTTTAGAGGGGGAAAATTTTTAAAGCAAAAAAATGTGGTAAAACATTTAATAACATAAATAACATTTCACCAATGTAAATGTAAAGCTACATTTGGACTAAAAGACACACCCCCATTTTCCTCCCAAATTGGGAGGGGGTGCGTCTTGTAGTCTGAAAAATATGGTGATCAGTGTGAGTCAACCATTTTTAAAGCTTTTGTTCCAATGTAATATGAAATTGGTATTTTCCACCTTCACTGAGAGACACTTCTTATAAATAAATGAGGACTGATAGCTTTCAGCTAATTTTTTTAACTTTTTATTTCTATATTCTTTTGACATTTAGCATTTCCTCTAAAATGAATAGAACTCAAGCATACAACATCCTTTTACTAGATAAGAAAATAATTCTAGCAAATGGTATCTGTTTCACAGGTTGTAGGCCATAAAGAAGGTTTGGATGTTATGGAGAGAGCCGATCCTTTATTCCTTTTAATTGGACTTCCTACTATTCCTGTCATGCTGATATTAGGCAAGATGATTCGCTGGGAGGACTACGTACTTAGACTGTGGCGCAAATACTCAAATAAACTACAAATTTTGAACAGTATATTCCCAGGTAAGGCCCTGAATTGGGTTTGTAACAAGCATGCCAAATTAATCTTGTAGAAGAATCCTTACAGGCAAAGATATTTTACCTGTGCTGATTTATTAGCACTAATGCCCTGGGTTTTTTTTTCTCTCTCTCTATAGGGATTGGTTGTCCTGTTCCTCGAATTCCTGCTGAGGCTAATCCTTTAGCAGATCACGTCTCTGCCACCCGAATTTTGTGTGGAGCCCTTGTCTTTCCTACTATTGCGACAATAGTTGGTAAACTGATGTTTAGTAGTGTTAACTCTAATTTACAAAGGACAATCTTGGTAAGATGGCTTTAATATTATTTTCTCAAGTGACTATACAAAAGAGAATGAAATATATATGCCTTTATAAAAAAAAACAAAGGAATATATCATTATTCTGTGGCTTCTGTGTCTTAAGCCTATATTTTATCCTCACTGTCATCCAATAGCAGGAAAAAAGGAAAGGATCCGCTGCAGTAGTTCTGCCTTCCAGAACTATGCTGTAGGTCATTTCTGTCCTGGAATATGCATGAATCCTCACTTCCATCCCTTTTTTTTTTTAATATTTTATTTATTTTATTTTTAGACAGAGGGAAAGGGAGGGAAAAAGAAAGGGAGAGAAACAGCAATATGTGGCTGCCTCCCACACATCCCCCACTGGGATCTGACCTGCAACCTAGGCATGTGCCCTGACTGGGAATCGAACCAGTGACTGTTTGGTTTATAGGCTGGTGCTCAATCCGCTGAGCTGCATGAGCTACATCCATCCCTTTTGCCGGAAAGATTACGGTGAAGAGCTTCTGCTGTACAGTCCAACTATCTGGCTGATTGCCTTGCTGAGAAATTTAAATCAAATTTCTTCCCTGAGCCCATAGAATGAAGATAGTAATGGTAGCTACCTCTGTAAACTTATTTTTATTATGTTTCTCTAAATCTGCATTTAAAAAGCTAATTTTCCTTTTTATTTTAGGGTGGAATTGCTTTTGTTGCCATAAAAGGAGCATTCAAGGTTTACTTCAAACAGCAGCAATATTTACGTCAGGCACACCGCAAAATTCTAAATTATCCGGAGCAAGAAGAAGCATAAAACTCTGACATGTAGTTGTTCTGCAGTCCTCTCATCCTTGAGTCTGTTGCGTTGTTTTGATTCCATCATTAATGCACAGTAGTGGAGACTTGTGATAAGCTGCTGCTATTGTATTTTTAAGAAATATAATAAAGAAAGCACTTAGGGCTGGGGAAGTCCTCTCAGTAATCACGGAACCTAAGGATGTGATTCAATCTCATTACTCTGTATGTACTACTTTTATGGCAGTCATCTGAACCATTATCTTAGCATGGTAAATCTGGGCTTTGTTCATATTTTCTTCAAACAGAAATATAAAAATCAACCTGTGCAAATATCGAAAAATGCACATGCCTTTTTTGTACATGTTCATGTTCAGTGTTTTCTTAGAATCAGCAATTCAATGAAGGTACTATGAGGATTTTTCTCACTGGCATAATTTGATTACATGTTATACAAGAGTACATGTAATATGAGGAAATGTAAATTAAATTAGTTATAAATAGCAAACCAAAAATGTATGTAAACATTCAAATGATAATCTGAACAAATGCAATTCTGTTTTTTTTCTTAACCTATGTGATGTCCTCCAAAATGTGTAGAGTAAGAATTCACAGGGCTTCCAGATCACTTTTTCACTATTAAAATTTATTTATATAATGTTGACATCTCATAGTTCATAATGTAATTTTGACTCATGCAGTCTTAATTACTGTGTGTGTGTGTGTGTGTGTGTGTGTGTGTGTGTGAGAGAGAGAGAGAGAGAGAGAGACGGAGAGACATCAGGTCCTTCCATCACTGGAGTAAAATTTTAAATCCATATTTCTAGAAATTAGAGCTGCCAAATTATAGTAGTTTGAGCACAGAGAATGGTTTGTGAAAAAATAAAGTTATTTTACTCTTCTCTTTCATTGATTCAGTTATTCAGGTATTTGCTGATCACTTGTTGGCCCAGGCACTGCAGAGTGCTGTGGGGTGGTGCAGTGGTGAGCAAGACAGACTTGCTTGCTGGGTTTTTATGTAGCCTACAGTCTAGTTTCAACAGAGAGAAAACCAACAGTGGCGAACCAAGGTGAGGCCTTGAGCTCTTTGTTTTTATACCAATCGGTGAGGAGATAATTATGAAAATAAGTCTTGAGTAAATATTGAGGTCATTGTTTTTGGCTTAAGTCAATTTATTATTAAAAACCCCAATACTATAATTTTTAGATTTTAATTGCTTGTCATATTGATGAGGGTAGTATCTTAATCACTGTTTAACTAGTTTTATATTCATTTTTCAAAAGCAATTAATGTATTCTAAGCCATTTTCAATAGTAAGCCTTTTAATGTTGCTCAGCAATCTGAGTGGTCTTACAGTTATTTTCATTAATTAAAACTAAATTTTTAAAAGTTACTTCCAAAAATTTTATTTTCTTGTTTACAATATCTTAATGCATGACAATTATAAACATTTTCCCTTACTGATCAGTGGTCACTTCTCTTCAGGAGTGTAGCAAACATAGACTGAGCTATTTTAGATTGCAATAATGTATGTTAGCTTTAGTAATTTAAGACTGGTATCTCTTCCTAGCATGAATGTGTTAATTTTGAGTTATAACATGATGTGAATGGCTGTTGAACATTCAAAGTTGTAATTATTTGGGGAGGAAGGAAATATTCGACTGACAGTGGGCCTTATTAAGAACATTGCTACAGTGCTGGAGGGGAAATAAAAATCTATGATTATATTTAAAAATAACTTAGATTAAATAGCTATAATTATAAAATATATTGGCTTTCATTTTTAAGATGAAAAGACACTAGATATTTCCTGCATAATTTTGTTATATAGAACAGCTTTTAGGCAGCTTTTACTAAAGGTATATAAGCACACAGTTCCCCATTTACTTCATTAATGCCCAAGATGGGGGAGTAGCTGCTTGGATTTATTAGCATTAGGGCTTGTGAGGGCCCCAGAAACAACTCCAGTCCTTTGGGATCAGGGGAGCAGGGTTTCTAGGTCTGTAGGGAGTGGATTGCAAGTGCCTGGGGACCAAGAGTGACCTCCAGCCTTGGAATTTGAACACTTAAATTTAAAGAGCCTTGTTAGCTCCAGAAGTACCATGTCCCAGTCTCTTTAGAGAGGTGGCCTGCACCACCATGAAGCAACAAAAGGGCATGAGCTGGGTGGACTTGGCTTCAAATGCAATTCTGCTTTTAATAATTTGACCTTGGCCAAGTGACTTAACTTCCTCTCTGCTACAGTTTTCTTCATCTCTGAAATGCAAGTAATACTTAATCTCAGGATATTCCTAGGATTAACTGAGAAAGGAACAGAGGCACTTTGGGCTCAAAATAGCCCCTACAGAGCAGTAGTTGTTTCTTAGTTGCTAAATAGTCTGTTCACAACTCTAGGAATAGGGAATGAAGAAGTAAAAGACATTAGGGAATAGATTAAAGGGTTGCTATAGACTTTGGGGATGGGTGGGTATATTTTGTGTTTTTCAGTTTATTTTCACATTGTGTTATTTCTGTAAACTAATGTTTTAAACCTCTTTATGAAATTCAGTGACAACTGGTAGAATTCCCTTTGCAGAAGTTAACATCTCCAAAGTGGCTGAAAATATTGTTCATCATTACATAAATATCAAATTAATATGAATATAAATTTAAACTTAGTGACTTATTTAGTCACTGCCTTGCTAACCATGCTGTAATTTTTTAAAACGTTTTGTTTTTAGTATAGCAGATTATTTCAATATTGGATGGATTAGGTTAAATAAAGAATTTTTATGTTCTCTAGGTGTACTTTGTCTGTTGAACAACTTCCAAAACATAATTTATTAATTCTGTACCTATGTAATTCTTTTTGAATCATAGTTATGTAGATAATAGTTGGGGGGGGGTTAATTAAAAATAATAAATTTTTTAAAATTCTAGGGGAATTTTTCTCAATTTTAAAATTAGGCTATCTTAAATTTTAAGTGCATTTTTTTGTTTTGTTTTTTTGTTTGTTTTTTAATGTATCCCCTTTCACCTACCCTCAGAGCCACTTGGACTACAATTAGACAAGCAACTAGACAAAATCTGAGTGGTCTCAGGCTATGGAGTATCTTAAAGTATATTCAAGTGAATTGGAAACACATTTTTGAGACAAAAATCTTGTTTCCTCTGAGATACTAAGAACTTAAGTTTCATTCTAGAAAGTAAGACTCTTCTAGAATGAGGACATCAAATAAAGGCCCTTCCATCTGTCGGGATTGTATTGTGTCCAGGTCATTTCATTACCCTGATCTGAAAGACGGACTACGAGGAGAGGAGAAACAGCATAATTGGACAGCCCTGGGTGCATATTCTAGCTAATACTTTAAATTAGTTGTAGACAAATCCTCAGTTTCCTCATCAAAATGAAAATTATAAAACCTACCTCTCCTGGATTACTGTGTGGTAGCATTTGACGACAATTTGATATGCAGAAACTAAGTAAATCTGTGCTAGTTTAAGCAGAGATTTGTTTGCCTATAACCTTTTGTTGGTCCCCTGGGGTCTCGAGATTGCTTGTTCTTTGTTACCTGCCACCACTGGAAATGGTAGGGTGAAGAATGGTCTTGTTAACTTCCTGGAAAAGTGTCCTGAACAAGGGAAGAGAGGGAGGGTTTGCAGCTGAGTGCTTGTAGGAGCCTAGGGCAAAGGAAAGAGGCTAGCTAGGTTATCATTCTGGTCAACCCCATGTGGACCTCAGCATCTTACTGACAATCACCTGTCACGGTTCCTATATGTCAACAATATATACTATTCAGATTTGAGCACCTGGGGTAAAATGGGGAAATAGGCTTGCTTTGAAAGGTTTAGTCTTAACATAAGCAAATGTTAGACTCACAGTGATATTACCACCACAAGAATGTGAGATCCGTAAGGGTGGGGTTTTTTTTTTTTGCTTTTGTTTACTTTATTCCACAAATTAACCAAATTCATGAGCCATCTCAGAATACTTTGAGCCTGAAGATGTGCCCTGCTTAAATAGGGACTATCTCTAGTTTAAAATTAGCAGGGAACTACTATGGGAACTGAGAGGTAATATGTCTTTATGATCTTTTAATAGTACATTTATTAGTATCCAAATGCTGTATCAGTTCAGATAATTGTACACCAAAAATGAGAGGCAAAAGTGCACAATTTTTAAGTATGAATCTTGGTGGATTTTTGCTTAATGATCACATCAATCAGGAGAAAGAAATTACACAAGTTATTTGAACAGGAAAAAGTAATGTAAGAAATAGTTGACTGGTAGGAACTAAATACTAAAAGGAGCAAAAGAGATTTTTAAAGAAAAGTAGAGGCAATGAAAGCAGCTGTTACCAAAGGACTGAGGGAGAGTAAGACAATACGGCAACAAAGGACTAAGAAGGCATCTTGCCCTGGCGCTGAGATTCAGACCCCTTTAAAAAAGGCACGGCCTCCACTGGCACTGTGAGGAGTGACAGAGGAACTTGACTGAGGGCAGGCTGGAGCTGGTCTGCAGAAGCCAAGCTGGTCAGGAGCCTGAGGGTACAATTAGACATCACACAGGCTGCTGGGTCCCCATGTGGAATGGGCACAGTGGAGTCTGGAACCTGGAAGGGAGGAAGGTGCCTTCCTGACACAAGAGCCTTGCTGTGTCACTGCTGTGCCCTCTGTTGAAAAAGCCTGTGTTCCAAAGGAAAAAGGTCTACAGGGTCCAGTTCAGTGTCACAAAGCTGGGCAGAGAAGGGTGGGTTTGGAGCTGACAGTAAGTTGTCACATGTAACAAGCACCCTTCTCTGTGACCCATCCTAGTCAATCTGACACCCCCACTACACCTCCAGCAAAAGGAAACAATCTTAGCCTCTTTTCAGTTAATAACTTGGAAAGTATTTGATAGTCATTTAACCCTGATATTTTTGATCCACAGAAAGGGCCATAATGATTTAATACAATGCATACAGGATGATAAATGGGTCATTTTCATATATTCTGATTGGGCTGTAAATTTATATGGAGGGCAATTAGACAATATCGGTTAAAACTATTAGTGCCTGAACCCTTTGCATCAACAGTTCTAATGTCAGGAATTTACCTTATATATTTGCTCTTGAGTACAGCAACATGTCTATAAAATTACTTGTAGCAGTGTATGTAAAAAGAAATTGGAATCAACCTAATGTCTGTCAGTAGGGAATTGGCTAAATAAATATGGTCCCTTCATAATGGAATAATATGCAGCTATAAACAATGAAAGCTGTTTACATACTGATATAAAAACGTTTTTCATGTATATTGTTAAAAGGAAGAAATGAAGATGTAGTCTGTGTTACCATGAGTGGAAAATGGGGGTTGGGGAATTACCTAACTATTTGTTTATGCCTTTTAAAAATCTCTGGAAACATACATAAGAAAACTGTAGTTACCTATAGGAGGTTTGGGAACTGGGAGGATGGAGGTTGGGTGGGGGGGAGACTCTTGACTGTTGCCTTTTATACTTTTTTCTTTATGTAGAGACATTATTTTTAAAGTAATTAAAAATTAAAATTTTCCCACTGAGGACAGAACTGAAAATCAAATAGGAATTTTTATTTTTTTAAGATGATAACATTGGAACTGTGTATGACAATTTCTCCTTTCCAAAGACCGATGTGACTTTTTAAAAATAATTTTGCATCTCCCTCAATCATATCTACTAGCAGGTATTCAATAAATGCTTATTGAACTGAATTTGCTTTCCATAAGATTTATTTTTAAGAACAATTCTGCAACTAGTTTTGTCCAGCAGTCTACACAAGTGTATAGATATTGGGACAAAACTATCCAGCCTGTAAAACTAGAACTAGAAACTAGAACTTATTAAAGCAGGAAATCAGCATAGCCCTTACGATTTATTACTCCATGAGTAAACATTTCTTGAGAACTTAGTATCTGCTATTATGCTAGGCACAGGAAATTTAGAATTAATTATGAGTACTGTAGCAGTCAACATTTATTGCATACTTACTGGGTGCCGTGCACTGTTCTAAGTATGAATATTATTAGTTTTCACAACCTAAACATACTGTTTATGATATACCATAAACTAAAATACTATAAATGAGGCAACTGAGGCACTCTGTTTTTAAGTAGGTTACCCAGGGATACATTCTTTTACTCCCATGGAGCTCACAGTCCAGTAGAAGGGACAGGAAGGAAAATAAGTCCCAATACAGAGTGAAAAGTGCAATGACAGGAGACATAGAAAGGCAACAAGAGGGTGGAGCTTCCTACGGGTGGGTCTTGGAATATGAATTTGACAAATGGAAATAAAGATTCAGGTAACCACAGTGTCTTGAGGAAAGTTCTGGGAAAGAAGGGTGATGTTGATATACTAGCTTCATGTACTTGAATATTTTGAAAAGGCACAACTTTAAATTTGTGGTACTGTAATATAGATGGACAAAACATGGGAAAGACTAGAAATCCAAAAGTAGACCTAAGTACAAATTTTGTGTATGGAAAAGGTAGCATTTCAGTTGATGAAAACAAAAAATGGATTTAATCAGTGTTGAAGCAACTGGTAGCCACCCGGGAGTCCCCTTTACCAAAATAAACTCAAGTTGGGTTGAACATTTAAACATAAAAAATTAATCATTAAAGCATTTTAAAACAAAAAGAAGAAAATATCTTCAAGACACATATCTGATAAAGGACTTGTATTCAAAATACACAACGAAATTTTAAAACTCAACAGTAAGAAAACAGCCCAATTAAAAAGTGGGCAAAAGATCTGAACATAAACCTCACCAAAGAAGATACAGAGATGGCCAAAAAATGCATATGAAGAGATTCTCAACATGTATCAGTAGAGAATTGCAAGTTAAAATAACATAGCACTTTCCTTCAGAATGACTACAATTCAAAACCCTGACAATTACCAAATGCTGGCCATGATGTGGGTCAGTAGGAACTCTCATTTCGGTGGAAACGCAAATCCTTATACAGTCAATTTGGAGGATAGTTTGGTAGTTCCTTGTAAAGGTAAACACAGTCTTACCATATCAAACAACTGTAGGTATTTACTCAAGTGAACTGAAAACTTACATCCACACAAAAACCTGGACACAAATGTTTATAGCAGCTTTATTCATAACTCAACTGGGAGCAGCCAAGATGTCCTTCAAAGTAAATAGTATATCCATACAGTGAATTATTCAGCAAAAGAGAAATCAGCTATTAAGTCACAATAAAGACAGAGAAATCTTTAATGCATATTGCTGACTGAAACAAAACAAAAAGCAAAGTTCGAAAAGGATATATGATTCCAACTATATGGTGTTCTGGAAAAGACCAAGCTATAGAGACAATTTTTAAAATAAGTTGTTTTAACGGTTATGGGGAGAGGATAATGAATAAGCAAAGCCCAGGATTTTTAGGGCAGTGAAACTGTTCTATATGATGTATTGTCCATGATAAATACATGACATTGTGCATTATTTTTTTAAATTTTTAATACGTAAAAATATATTTTTAATAATTTCACAGTGTGAAAGGTCTTTAAGAAATCATAGAAGATTGCAAATTTTAACTACATAACTGCATAAAATAAGTTAAATGCAACCTAGAAAAAGTCACAACCCATACAGAACTAATTTACATGCAAAAGGATCTTTATATCAATAAAAGACCAATAACCCAATTTTAATAGAGAATGTGATCAGTTTACCCAGAAAATGAAATATGTAAAAAGATGTTTAGCCTAATTTCTGATAATACCCAAATTAAAGCTATAATGAGACACAGTGTTTCTCATAGTAAGATACTGGGTTGGCCAAAAAGTTTGTTTAGTTTTTTCCATAAAATAAAAGGCACATACTTCATTTTCACCAATAACTTTATTGATTTGGATATTTTGAGTGTCAGCTCTCTCCCATGTGGTATGTTGATCATTCTCAATTAATGCCTCAATTTTTATCACTATCAACTTCAACTGGTCTACCTGACCATGGAGCATT
Source organism: Tonatia bakeri (assembly GCA_004024845.1). Classification (NCBI taxonomy): domain Eukaryota; kingdom Metazoa; phylum Chordata; class Mammalia; order Chiroptera; family Phyllostomidae; genus Tonatia; species Tonatia bakeri. The sequence continues at coordinate 97,228 of PVIA01006206.1, forward strand.
GTCCAGTGAGAAATTTCCAGCATGAAACTTTGCAAACCACTTTTGACACATCAGTCACAGCACCATTTCCATACACTGCACAAATCTTGGTGTGTGTTTCAGTTGCATTTTTACCTTTCTTGAAATAATATAGCATAATATGCTGAAAATGTTGCATATTTTCTTCCATCTTTAATATTAAAATGGCTACACAAAAATTCACCAATTTTGATCAGTTTTTTTAAATGTACACTGATATGACAGCTAACAATTCAATCTAACAAATTGTTTCAAATGAAGTTCAAGACAACTAAGCACTACCAGAGCCATCTTATGGAGGGAAAAAAAAAAAACTTCTGGCCAACCCAACATAATGTTTCTCATTAAATAGAATGATCGAGCAGCTGCTCTGTGCCAAGTGGTGCTAAAAATTCTTTCTGTATATATATTAGCTCATTTGAATTCATAACATGAGTCAGTTCAAAACTTGCTAGCCAACTGTGGGTTAGGATGTAAGGAGACAGGACTCTGATGTATATCGCCTGTCTATTCAGCATCTCACATTTAATAGACGAGCCCTTCAAACTTTCTCCTCTCTCCTCAAATCTCCTAACACCTTGCCCATCTTCACTCTCAACTGATGACTTAACTTCTTGCCTCCTACTTCATTGAGAACTTAGAACCAATCAGAAGAAAACCTATAAACTCCTCCAAACCCCTCAAAACTACCTATCCGTGTATCACACATACCCATCTATGAAGTGAGTTGGCAAAAAAATGGAGTTATCTTCAGGAGGGGAGCCTCTTGTAGTACAGGCTTCCCCCACTAGGTGAGTGTTCTAGGAACCCATCTGTATCAGTGCACCAGCTGGCGTTGTTGTGAGAGGCTGTGTTCAGCTTCAGTGAATTTTTTTTCAAAGACTCTTTCAGTGTGTTTGCCCATTTCATAATGGGTGATTTACTAGCACACCTGCCCACACCACACTAAGTGTTCAGCAGTTTTTGCCCAAAAAAGGCGTGACTCCTGTGCCCCGCCCTCCCTATTCTTCTGATCTCCCAGTGTCTTTTTGTGTTCCCTGGATGAAAAAAAGTCCTCAAAGGGAAACATTTTGCCGTTGTGGAATAAGTGAAACAAAAAATGACAGAAACACTAAAAAGGCATCAAACAACGTGTTCAAAAATTATTTTGAACAGTGGGGGGAAAAACATCTTGATAGATATATTGCATCAAATAAAGAGTACTTTGAAGGTGACTGAAGTTTCAACCTGTAAGAATAAATACACATTTTTTAATAAATGCTGAATTTGGGGGCCTTTCCCCCTCATATAGTGTGATCTACTTTTCCTCCTCCTGTGCTGGACAAACTGCCAGCACAGCGTGCTATCCAAGGCCATCTAATGAAACATTCTCACACACCTTCCAGCTCTGAAAACAATCTTTGATCACTTCCCCTTCCAGATACTGTCATCTCTCTACTCTCCTTCCAGCAAAGCTCCTCTGAAGAGTTGTTCGTCTTCTCTTTATCTCTTCTTCTTTTAATGGTATTGAGTTAGTTTATATAACAAAACTCACCATTTAAAAGTTACAATTCAGTGGTTTACACTGAACTATAGAAGTATTTTCACAGAGTGCGACAGCCGTTAGCACTAAGTCCAGAACATTTCTATACACCCGCAAAGGAAACTTTGTTCCTATCAGCAGTCAGTCCCTGATTCCCCCTCCCCCAGTCCTGGGCAACCGCCAATCCACTTTCTGTCTCGATTGCCTATTCTGGTCATTTCATTTACATGGAATCATATAACATGTAGTCACTTGTGTCTGGCTTCTGTCATTAGCACAAGGTTTTCATGGTTCATTCATGTTGTAGCATGTTTTAAAAAGCCTCATTCCTTCTTATGGCTGAATAACATTTCATTGTGCGGACACACTGCGATCTGTTTATCCACGCTTCTGCGGGCAGACAGTTGAGCTCTCTCTCGAGTCACACTTTTACCCCCCACCTCCCATACCTCACCGCGACCACTCTCTAATCAGGGTTATCAATGACCTCATTGCTAAATCCAATGGTCATTCCTAGTCCCCACCCTACTTATGTAAGCCATTTAGCGAAGTTCTGGCTTCGTTCCTGAAACAGCGTCTTCGTTTGCCCTTTTGGATCCTCGCGCGCCGGATCCCTGCCGCTGTGCTGGCTGCCAACTCCCAGCCTCCCTCGTGGGGTCTTCTTCTCTCAGCCTCTGCGTGTCGAAGAGCTCCAGGGCTCAGCCTTTGGACCCCTCCTGCTTCCACCCCTCAGCTCACTCATGAGACTCCAACAATCTGTAAGATGGCCCACCTACCTTCTGTAATCGATAACAACTCCCAAATGTATGTCTCCAGCCCAAATTGCTCCCTGCATTCACAACTTGAGTATTTCCTGTTCGACATCTTACATACAGAATATAAACTTCTAATGGATCTAGACGGCCGGTGGTATTGATCCCAACGCTTTGACTGTGACCTGTGTTTTCTCTACATGCTTTTAAAGATTGATGTGAGAGATTCTAGTTCTCAGGCCAGCGCTCAATCCACTGAGCCACATCAGCCGGGGCCGAACAATTTGTATTTTAAAAAAGAGTGAGCAGACCTTCTAAAGCCCAGAAGGGAAGACATTAGCTGGTAATTAGGGGGAAAAAAATCCTTAGCTAAAAGTTTTACTAGCTTCCCTTCTTCTTTTGTTTTGGCCATAAGCAGAGGCTGAAGGGAAGGAGGAGCCATGAGGGCTCCTGGCGGGGCCCCACTCAGGAGCCCATGGAGACCAGCAGCACCGCAGGGTGGGGCCCGCACCCAGGTCAGTTCACTGGCATGAGTATCTCCCTAGGGACCACTGTCCCCTTGACAGCTTAGTAAGCAGAGGCTCAGAAACCACGCCATTTAAAGCTTCTGGTTTGCATGCCTCTGAAAGCTAGACTGGCTGACTGAAGGGAAGGGGGTTGTAGGCAGGGAAGCTGGGAACTCGAAGGGGGAGGGGCAGCTGGAAAGCCTGGAGCAGAAACAGGCAGCGCCCTCAGGTGCACACTGGATTTCTCAGAAATACAGCGTCTCAGCCCCAGAACTGAATCTAAGGTTGACTTCCCCATGAAGAAGAGAGGATTCCTCCACAGGACATTCGGGGCACTGTGCCCAGAAAGAGGAGGAATGGATGGTAAGGCAGCCACAAAAGGCACCCCTGGGATGCCAGCACAGGCTCAACCCTGCCAGACTGCCTCTGCCGTTCAATGCTCAGGCCATGGGGACAGACAGCTCCTGTTAATAGGACAGGGGTTTGCACCCTAGACTGGACTTTTGTGGGGCTGCTGTCCTCTGGAACACTAGAGAAAGGCCTTGGCTGTAACATCCTCGATCCTTTTTAACAATGTTTTACTTTATTTTTTTAAATTCTCATTTGAGGACATGTTCACTGAGTTTTAGAGAGAGGGGAAGAGAGAGAGAGAGAGAGAGACATCAGTTGGTTGCCTCCTGTACACAGCCCAACTGTCACAGGTGGCGCAGGTAACCAGGTTCTTAGTGATTGGGACAAAGAATTGAGCCGAACACATGGAGTTTATAGTATAAAGAAAGAGGGAAGATTTATTAAGTGATAGTACACTCCACAGAACATGGGAGCGGGCCAACTCTGAGCAGAGATTGACCACGTGGGCTGGGCAGATTTTCTTCTTATAAGGCGGAAGCTTCCCGGCTAGTCTTTGGCAGGCTTCTATTGCGCATGTACAAGGAGTTACATTTCAAAGCTACTGCGCATGTGTGGTTTCCCAAGATTTTCTTGATTGGCTACTGGAGAAGGGAGTCCCACAATGTTATTTTATTATAATGCTATTATAATGAATCAGGGGTAGTGCGCAGGCGCATTCCATGATTCAAAGTTATCCCAGAAAACAGAAACAACCAGTCTTAGGGGGTCTTTGTCATGTATGGATGTTTTCTCCATCCAAGCCCTG